>JBBPBX010027834.1:10256-37021 GCA_038048925.1 Garcialebias charrua
TGTTGTGTGTGTGTGTCAAATGATAAAAGTCCATTTCCACCACTTTGAATGGAAAAAAATGCAGTGGAGGGAAAAAAAGTAACTTATGAAATCATAATTATGAAATGTTAAGTTATAATTTTGTGACAGAGATTTAAGATTGCTGTAATTAAACCTTTACTTAAATATGACACATAACATTGACTCAGGAATCCTAGCCAATTATAGACCTATATCTAATCTAACATTCATTTTTTTTTAAATCTAGAGAAAATACAAAGTAGTTGCAGGTCAGTTGCGTCATCATCTACAAAGAAACAATCTGAAGAGTTTCAGTCAGGTTTAGAGCTCATCATAGCACAGAAACAGCATTATAAAAGTCACTAATGATATTCTCATGGCCTTAGACAATGGACAAGTGTCTACACTGGTCCTGTTAGACCTTACTGCTACATTTGATACAGTTGATCGCAACATTTTACTACAGAGACTTGAATATGATATGATCGGAACTACAAGAACGCCTCTGGTTTAAATCATATCTATCTGATAGATTCCAGTTTGCAAATGTAAATAATAAACTTTCATCATATACCAAAGTTAGTCATGGAGTTCCTCAAAGTTCAGAGCTTGGACCAATATTTTGTACCTTATGCTTCCATTAGGTAATGCTATTAAACAGCATGAGATAAATTGTCATTGTTATGCTGATGATACACAGTTATATTTGTCCATGAAACTCATTGAATCCTATAAGTTACTTAGACTACAAGCATGTCTTAAAGACATAAAAACCTGGATGACCCTAAATTTTCTGCTTTTGAATACAGACAAGACTGAGGTTTTGGTTTTTGGACATGAGCATCTTAGGAATTATTTTTTCAGTCTTTTGCCCTCTTTGGATGGCATTAATCTGGGCTCCAGTTCCAATGTTTAAAATCTTGGTTATTTTTTGATCAGGACATGTCTTTTATCCCCACATTAAAAACGTTACTAGAACCAACTTATTCCACATGCGTATAAAATTAGAAACGTCTTATATATAAAAATGATGCAGAAAAACTGGTTCATGCATTTGTCACGTCTAGACTGGACTATTGCAATGGTTTGTTGGGTGTCCAAAAACTTCTTTAAAAAAGTCTTGAGTTTATCTGAAATGCCTCTGCCAGAGTTTTAACTGGAGTTGGAGAGATCATCTCTCCAGTTTTATCTTCTCTCCATTGGCTCCCTGTCAAATCCAGAATTAAATTCAAAATCTTACTTCTAACCTACAAAGCTCTCAACAACCTAGCTCCAGCTTAAATTTGAGATCTTATTATTGACAGACTGCAGGCTTACTTGCGGTTCCTAGAGTTTCCAAAAGCAGAATGGGTGGAAGATCTTTCAGTTATCAGGCTCCTCTCTTGTGGAACCAACTTCCAGTTTCTGTTCGTAAGGTTGACACATTGTCCACTTTCAAGAGTTTCCTTTTTGATAACTCCTATAGTTAGGGATGGCTTGTCATGCTTCCTTAAGTTTAGATTACTGGAGGACAAATTGACCACATTTCTTAAAATGAATTGTTAAAATTGAATAGTTTTTAATTTGATACTATTTCTATCTTAACATGTGATTCTCGACCTGCTATTGTGTATCTGTTCCTCTCAAAAACCAGCCGGTCGAAGCAGATGGCCGTTTGTCCTGAACCTGGTTCTGCTGGAGGTTTCTTCTTCATGAGGGAGTTTTTCCTTTCCACTGTTGCCTTTGTGCTTGCTCAAGATGAGAGTTCTGCGAGGAAGTTAAATTCAAAGCAGTCTGCTTACTGTTATTAACTTTCTTTATATGTACAGTATATGAATGTTTCTGTTCAGTGCACTGAGATGACTGCTGTTGTGACTTGGGGCTAAATAAATAAATAAATTGAATTGAACTGAACTAGCATCTCCCAATATGCTAGCTCATTTCCAAACTTGCTTCTGCCGAGGACGGACGCTCCCCCTCCCACTTTGCTTTGCTTTGCTGCTCTGTCTGTGAAACTGCTTCTGAGCCTCTCTTGCATATCTTCCGAACAAGAAACTATGGACTTATTTGGCCAGTTGTTCCCTCTACACTACATAAGGCAAAGTGCCGGCCCGCGGGCCAGATCCGGCCCACAAATTCATTATTTATGGCCCCCTGGATGATTTTTTTGTGTGTGATGGCCTCCCTTCTTCCCTTACAGCCATCCTTTCCACACCCTTATTATGAAATATTTATTCTAGTAATTATCTAGTGGAGTTTTTTAAATTATTTATTTATAACATATTTGTTATAAACAGCTACATTATAAAACAATGTAAAATACTAAAAGCAGGAACATGTCTGTGTTGATTTATGCCAAGAACTTAGCAGATGTAAAGCCATTTAATGTTTTATTTAATTAATTTATAAAACAAATTAATCAAAAAGAAAACATTGAATGAAAAGAGTGCAGAAAGAAAAAAAATTATTATATCACCCCCTTATAATAATCATTGAACCAGTCCGGCCCTTGGCTTGTAGCAAATTTATTTTTTTGGCTCTCAGTGTATTTGACTTTGACACCCCTGCTCTACACAATTTGATAACATTTCTTCAAAAAGAAGACAGGCTTTAGGCGAGCCGATTGCCATGTTGGCACGCACGCAGCTGGATATCTCATCGACTTGAAGACTTGATGACGTGTCTATCTCTGCTGTCATCTGTGGATCTAAAGGACGCATATTTAATTGGATTTATGATAACTGGTTCCTGCTTTTTGGATTCAGCTGGTTGCTGGTTTTATCTACAATTAAGGAAGTCGTCTGCAGCAAATTGAGACCCGATCACGCTGCTTGCCTTTGTGATGGCTTGGTTCTTGCCTGTGTACCTAGACTCAGTTGCCTTGGGCAGAATGGATCAGATCTTGGGGATTTTTACACAGGTACGTTCCATCGGTGTGTGGCCACATAATTTGGACATTTTCAGAATCTTTGGGACCAACACAGACTCAAGGTAAATGTCATTATGTTCTGTCTGTACTCAAAACAACTGTGTGTTTATCTGAATCTGACTCCCCTGGCTGGCCTTCAACGCCACCTTATCTGAATACGCCTGGAGGACATGTAATCTGACGCTCACCCCCCGCCCATCGGGGAACTCCACCATCAACCAGAGTGAACCAGCTGAATAAACATTGTCATCATTTCAGGACTCTTGGATTCTCATTAGCGTTGACCTTGGCCATTCCCCGACATCCTCAAGAATGTTTACGGATCTCATCGGAGGGAGCTGTTGATTATTCCATCCTTATCAGAACTCTTACAGTGACCTCGAGAGCATTTATGAGCATTGCTCATCGTTCTCTGTGTCTCCCCCCCCTCTGCAGAATGTCTATGTCACTATGTGCCCATTTGTGCGAGGTGATTTTTAATATTAGAATTTTTTTTCTCAGGAATGAAGAAAGATTTTACTGTAATAGGAATTTTTTCGCCTCCATTTCCTAATGTACCTAATTTCATCACTTTTTGTCTGTCTAAATAGGTCTCACTTGTAAATGAGTCTTCAAGGCTCAATGTGACTTATCTGTCTAAATAAAGGTTGAATGAATGAAAACTATGACAGAATTTGCTTCAAAGTGGCACAAATGGGCTTCCATACTGGCAGCTTATGTAGCCTTTAACCCAAATATAAATTGCAAATATGCAGCCTTAACACTTTAACATTTAAACAAGGCAGTATCTATAAAAATACCATATAGTTACTTTGGGATGCTAATAGCTCTCTACTTATTTTTCCACTCCTTTTTAAATGCATGTTAAGCTTCAGTTATTCTAAACAAACATTGGCAAATGTGTTTACATTTTGCTATAACATTTACAGTTGCAGTGAAAACTGTTCCGTAATTTAAAGGTCCACTGACATGATTTTTTTACTATTCATAAAATTGCTCAAAATATATATATTTTATCATTTAAATATGTTCATTTTTGCAAACAAAATGATAAATCACTTTAATTTTGCTTTAAAAGTGATTTTGAACTTCAAGCCGTGTTTAATCATGGGAAATCCGATTACACACGAACGCACCATCTGTGACGTAACACTGGGCAGAGGGCTCTGGTCTCTTTAATAGCGGACAATTTAAAACCCGACGAATTTAGCAATCTATGTGAAGATTTGAGTTATTTGTCTTCATTTTGGGAAGCAGAAAATAGTTTGGGTGATGGAACAAGAAACAACAGGATCTAATTTAGGTCTGATGCTGTATCAGACTTACCTTCATGTCTAGCTGCTCATACCCGCGCACTGTGACAAGCCCAGAGCTCTGCCTCTCACTACGTCACAGATGGTGCGTTCGTGTGTAATCGGATTTCCCATGATTAAACGCGGCTTGAAGTTCAAAATCACTTTTAAAGCAAAATTAAAGTGATTTATCATTTTGTTTGCAAAAACAAACATATTTAAATGATAAAATATATATATATTGAGCAATTTTATGAATAGTAAAAAAAATCATGTCAGTGGACCTTTAAACATATTAAACAGAAGCCTGTGAAAAGAGCCGATTTGTTCTTAAATGTGTAAAACACACAAACAGGATGTTCACATCATCAAATACTTTTCTCTGAATTTACTACTGAAAGTCTACAATTCATCTCCAGTCTCCAGTCTGATACTTATTCAAACCATCTTTTTGCTTTAAAACATGCTTCACACCTTCAATTTAAGATGACGCAGAGTTACAGACATGAACATTTTAGTTAAATGATGTTTTGCTTCTTTTCAAACTACCTATTTGCAGTTTGGTGCACAAAGTCACGCTGCTTCTTTGTCACCAAAGTTCATTAAACAGAAAAAACAAACACAGAGGACAGAATCTTTTACTTACATGTGGTAACCAGTTTAATACCTAAATGATGGAGAAATGGTAAACCCCATTACAGCATACAATTCTTTCAAACCATGATTCCTTTCAGTGATTAGATGCATTTCTCTCCAACTACAGTAATGCAAACAAATCGGAGTCGATGGACCATGGAGTCAGATGATACTTCTGAGTACACGTTTTCATCAGTCAGTCTCTGCAAAGGCAACAATCTATACAGTTAAAGACAAATCAGACACACACACTGAACAGGAAGACCATTGACTGTTTCCACAGAAATGATGTCATTACACCAATACTGTCTATGGAGTCCAAAGTTTCTTATTTGACAAGCATCAGTGCAGATACATGTTTAAAACGAGAGATAGTGATGTTTGTGAAAACTACAGAAAGGTGGAAACTGCAACGTAAATGCCAGAATTTAGATTTTAGCCTTTAAGAAAGGGAACTATTTAGATTTAGCCACCAAAAACTTATGTCTGATAGGTTGCTGGCTAATAACACAATGATAGCAATAAGAAAAGATCAATGTAAATCTCATCCAGATCAGCCTACCTCTACTGTATTGCTTTACTGCGTGGTGCATATTTGTGCTTGTACAGTACTGTACTGCATTCTGTTTGGTGGAAGCACAAAGAGGCGGCTAACGGAGAAGATGTGACAACAAGTGTAGCGCAGGATAATAAAAATGTCACTCTGGATGTTATTTCCGTCTGTCGTAATAAAGGGAACTGCAGTGTAGAAACCACTCGATGAGAATCCCAGAAAACAATGAGAGGAAGACGATGTAACAACATGACAGTAACAGCAATTCAACACTTTAACTTTTGTTCACTCTGTGGTTATTCAAACCTGTGCAATTCAAAATGGAAACAAAAAAATCTTGTCCTCAAACACTAAAACGCTATTCTGTCACAGTCTGTGAGATAAGCTTTAAGCTCTCGTAGAAAAACAACAAAAACAATTAATTGGTATAAAAACACTATTTGTGCAACTGATTTGAAAATTAAAATCTGTTCAAAAGCAACAAAGGTCAAAGGTAGCTGAAATCCATCCATGATCAAACATTTGTTTTTAAATTAAAATGCTTTTCTCCTCAAACAACTGCATGGAAAATGAGAATCGGTTTCATTATGAATAGTTAAACTCACAAAAATATCATTATCGATGCTGTATGTTATGGTTAGGTAAGTGTTGGAAAAGAATGTCTGTAATGTCTAAGTTAGTTTGAAAGAAAACCGACCATCCTTACCACCGCAGAAAAAACAAGTGTCCATTTCCACCTGGCAAAATAACAAAAACGTAAAGATAATTCTAAGTATATTAAATAAATAATAAATAGACAATAAATTATTAATAAATAGTTTGTGTTAGGAGAAAATCCCAGTGCAGTGTCACTCAATTTAGTCTTGTTTTCTGCTTCCATGGCAGGAAGTCACTTCCACAGATGGAGGGAGCACGTCCTTCTCCTCTGCGACCCAGGGAACCAGAGGGCCTGCCAGAGCCGGGCCACGTAGAGTTTGGGGAGGGGACAGAGTCCTGTAAGCACCGGGTTCCACTACTGGACTGAGGGAAAAGAAATCCCTCATCCAGGATGTCTCTGCCTCCGAGTGACACCAGGCCGAGGCCGGGGTTGGGGCTGGAGCGGCGTCGTTACGTACCCGGAAAGGGGGGCTGGTGGGCCAGGCGGTTACGTGGGTCACAGGAGGAGAGGAGGCTGTGGCTGCTGGACACGACTGTCTGGTGTTCCAGGAGCTCTGCCACATGTTTACGACTGAAAACAGACAGAATCACGAGAAGAAGAAAACAAAAATAAAATAAAAGGCTGGTCATTTATGTGCAATGAAAAGAAGCTACAGTATAGAGATAAAGAAGAATAGTTGTACTGTATGCAAGTAAACAATGCAAAAAATGACATGCCTAAAAAATGTTGTTTTCTGAAGGAAAGGAAAATAATTTAAGGGAAAAACTGTTTAGTTTTCTAACTAAGGGTTAGATAATAAAAATAATAATAAAAAGACAACCAGCTGCAGGGTTAGCTGAGCTTAGTGCAAAGATTAAAAACAGGAAAAGTGAGCCTGACTGTTGGTATAAATGAGCAAAAACCATAGATTTTTCGTCACACACTACACTTTCAATTAATAAAAACTCAGCAAATTATTAATGTGCAGGTAGATTGAATGAAGCAAGTTGTTTCTTAGCTTTAAGGAAAACCCCTTTTTTCTTTTTTTACTATGACTATCTGAAATAGTAAGTGGTTGGACAATGCTTAAGCATTTCTCACTCAGTGTCTTTCAACTAAAATCAAAGAGACAAACAAAATAAAAACCCAGCAGGACAAATTTAAGATGGTGTTCAAACATTTTGAGACCTATTCTTAAGACTACCAAGCACCCTGGACAATATTTATGTACTGTTTATTTCTTACACAAAATGTAAAGAAAATAAAAAATAAAAGCCAAACTACTAAATGTATATTTGATTGTATATGTGAATGACTTGGTAAATGTGTCAGGACTCCTTAAATGTATACTTTTTGCTGATGATACCACATTTTTCTGTTTAGGTGAAGATATAGAACAAATGTTGGAATTGATAAAGACAGAATTTACCAAAATACAAACTTGGTTTAAAATCAATAAATTATCATTAAATCTAGAAAAAACTAATTACATGATATTCAGTAATAAAAAGAAAACTGTTGACGTTCCACTCAAAATTGAGGGTGTTGAGATTTGTAGAGTGAGTGAGGTGAAGTTTTTGGGTGTTATCATTGATGACAAACTGACATGGAAACAACACATAAATTCTGTAAGAATAAAAATAGCTAAATCGATTGCAGTACTGTACAAAGTCAGAGACCTATTGAATGATAAAGCTCTGTATTTGTTGTATAACACAATCATTGTTCCACACTTAATCTATTGTATTGATGTTTGGGGGAAAGCGTGTAAAACAATCACAAAGCCTATTTTTGTATTACAGAAAAGAGCTGTAAGAATTATCACTAGAAAACATTACCGTCATCCATCAAGTACATTATTTTATCAACTGAAATTATTGAAATTCCATGATTTGGTAGATTATAATATTTTATCAATTATGTATAGGGCTCAAAATAACGATTTACCTTTAAATATCCAAATGAATTTTGTTAAAAGACAAAGTTGTTATAATCTTAAGGGGACAGAGATGTTTGTAAAACCACAATTCAGAACTAGCTTGAAGGGACGTTCTACCTCAATCCAGGGAATTAGATTATGGAATGGCTTGGAGAATGTAGTTAAAAATGCCAAGTCACTGTTTACATTTAAGAAAATGATCAAAAGGAATTTGTTGAAAAAATATATATGAATTAGCATAATGTGTATTGTATCAATTATTAGTTATGTATTAGTATTAGAAAATTAGAAAGAGTTAGTCATTTTGTACTGCTGGTGAAAGATTATTATTGTTTAATCTGATTGTTTGAAAAAAGGGGCAGATATAATAAGATTTATTCTTCTTTCTGCTACCTTTCATTTTTTTACATTGTGTACGTGTCGTTGATGGGATTGTCTTGTATTGTATTTCTTTTGTAAAAAAAAATGAACAAATTTAATAAACATAAACATAAACATATATGCCAAAAAAGTTTTACATAAAGGCTATTGTTTGTTTTGATATTAAAAAAAATCTGCATCTTCCATTAAAAAGACCTAATCAGCTGTTTGAGACCATAAATCAAAGTTTGACCTATAACATTGACTATAGGTTGTGTTTTTGAAGTCTGGGCTCATGAAAAGAACCAAAAACAATGAAATAAGCATTTAGACAAAGCCACCATGCAAGGTTAAGCATGCAAAGTGAAAACCTCTTCACTCCTTCATCACATGTGATGTTGCTACCTTAGGTGTTTCAGTCATCCATTACTGCGTTTCGCACATGTGAAGACTGAGAACATGCAGGACCACTCATATGGATGCAGGAGTTCTGCTCTAAGAAATGTGAAGAAATCAGCAGGTTCTCTAACTCGTTACCTGCGGCGTAGGGAGGCTCTCCCTCGCCTTATTTGTGGGGAGAGTGACGGTACTGAGACAGCAGGCTGCTGACAATCTACAAAAAACTGATAAATTAGAAATATACAGAGTGGTGATAGTCGAGGTTAGACAAGACAGAGAAAACAGGGTGGACAAGACAAGGGGAGGCTTCAGCTTGGAGAAAAAAAACTAAAAGTTACTTTCATACAACAGAACTGGACTGATCCTGGTCTTTGTTTTACATCAATCCTATGAAACAAATTTTGTTAACCTGTTTTATGTGACCACAATGACTGACTATGTTAGAAATCAGACTGTGACATGGACACAGTTACACAGAAATATCTTCAGTTCAACATCTATTTGAATTCTACACACAGGAGGAAGAAATGGAACAAATCCTTAATAATTTAATCATGTAGAACTCCAGAACATCCACTTCATGTAGCACTGCATTTTTAAAACATAATCCCGTTTTCATTTTGACACTCAAAACTCTACATTCATTGCAATCTAGTAGAAAGTTGGTTACACTGCATTTTAAGGAAAATCATTGTTTCACTCAATGATAAAATCAAAATTGGAGATGCAACTGGTTTACATGCTACTAAAACATGAGTTGCTCTAGAAAATACTTGCTCTGAAAACAACTAACAGGACTGATGTGACAAATTAGGAATAAAACTATTCCAAGGTGTAATTCACAAAATCGTCCACCAGGAGGTGCTGTTACACACCTAACTAAAGATGGCGTTGCAATCATTTCTGTTTCCTGTTTTCCCAGTTTTAAACATTTACAGTACTCATGAAAGGACATAAACCAGACCAAGCTTTAAAATGGTGAACATTTTTGACAAATTATCTCTGATATTAAATTATCATATTTTTCTTAAAAATATATCCTGGTTCGGTTTGGGTTCATTTTAAGATAAGGCTGTAACTGAGCGCAGTGTCAGCAGTTCCTTCCAGAGTGTTGCTGCATGCTCGAATCAAACATAAAATCTCTTTTGTCCCCTTCTTTCTGTGTCCTACCTTTGCCTCTTTTTGTTGGCTGGTGGGCGTGATGACTATCATTGATCTTCCTTCTCTGAGGGAAAGGGGATACTGTCATGGCTGCAGGAGCTGGGCCTATAAGATATGGGCTGCTGACCGGTCTTAGATCAATGATGCATCTGAAATCTATTATTAGCCTCTCAGAGTCTGCAACTGGTGCTTAGATTGAGTTTACAGTAGCCCATGTTTGACCTAGAGGGATTTTGGGCTTTAAGACTATGAAGGCTCAGAGAAGTGATGTTGGAGAATGGCCAGAGTGTTTCAGAGTTGTGGAGCCATGTCTGTGACTTACTTTAGGTGGGCTGCTTTTAATCCTGGGCACTTTAGCACCTCGGCCACGGTGAATCTGTTCATGATCGAACTCCAGATCTTCAAGACGTTGGGTCAAGGCCAGTTTCTGCTGGATGGCCATACGGAGGAGCGAGTTCAAAGTCTTCTTCTCATCCTCTGCTGCCGCGAGCTGTCTCTGCATCTCATCCAGCTGGGTGACATACTCATCACATCTGCAGAGGAACAAAACACCCGTTAGCATCTTCCTTTTTCATATTTTTTTCTCTCCATTTAATACATATATATTTTGTGTGTGTGTGGATTGTCTCTTACCGTGTGGCAAACATGGCTCTGAGAGAGGAAAACGTGGCAGCATCTTCTTTTAAAGCCTTCAGCTCATTCCTCAGCTTCATCATTGTCTCTGTCACCATCGCCTTTTCATTCTCATACTTGCTCTTCAGGTTGGCCAAAGCATTTTCTGCTGTCTGCAAAAGGGGGCATTAAGTTTAAAAGAGTGTTTCTTCTAAAACATTTTATGACTATGCTTTAGACAAAATTATTTTACCTGCTTATTGGCTTTGAGCACCAGCCTTAGCGTGGCGATCTGTTCTCTCTTGGTACTCAGCAGGGACTTGAGCTTCAGAATCTCCTCCAGACAGGACTCCTTGTCTTTGTCCAGCATCGGCGCCAGCTCCCTGGCAGCGGCCCTCTGCCTGGACAGCTGCAGCGAACGATCAACAGCTCTCTGGAGATGTTTGATTTGGTCTCTGATTATAGCATTTAGGTTATAGAGGTTCATTGGCTCCTTTCGCAGATCCCCACCTGCATCTGTGGGCACTGGAGAAGGGCAACGAGAGATGCTGATGGTCGGAGACCCTGAGATATTGCGAATGGGACTACTATGGCAGGATGAAGAGTCCACTGAGTTAGTCGACGGCTCACTGTGGTGAGTGCATGGGGAGCCCAAAGGACTGCGTGTGGGGTCAGGGGAGCAGGCTGCAGATGCTGCAGCGAGGCGTCGAGTGAGGCGAGGGGAGAGCAAAGCCCGAGGATCGTCGGAGCCTTTGAGGCTTCCGCTGCGTGTGATGCGGCTCTGGCGATAATAGTCCAGCATGACGCGGTTCGGCGTCTCGTTGTTACAGAGACAGACGTGATGGTAGAGCTGTGCCAGCTCCTCGCTGAACGTCACCAGCTCGTCCTGCGCTGCGTTCAGCATGCTCTGACTCTCTGTTGCAGTGCTCGTTGCTGCTCGGAGCTCTGCCTCCAGGCTCACCGCCCTTTCCCGGCTCTCACGGTAGCTCCGCTCCAGATATGATATCTGAGAAGAGACATTATTTCAATTTGTGTGAGCTGTTGATGAATAGCATGAGCTAATTGTGACTTTGACAAACCTGTTCACTCAGAGCCTGGACTCTGTCATCACTGTGACACTCCCCCTGTCCCTCCACCTCCTGGTTGTACTTCTCCTTTAAGGCCTTCAGCTCTGCTTTCAAGTCAATAACCTCCGTCACCGCCACCTTGTACTTACACTCCAGGATCTCAATCCCGTGGACATCAAGGTTGCGTTGGCTGTGGGCTGTCGGCAACAAGGAGCCACCATCAGGTTTCTCACTTTCCTGTGGGTCATCAAGCTCTTTGTCTCCACTGAGGTGTTTCAAGGTGTTTACGTGCTCGGTGAGGCGATGGACGCGTTCGTTCTGCTCCGTCAGAACGCCCTGCGTGTGCTGTAACTGAGTCTGAGACTCCTGCAGGTTCATGAGCAGGGCTGCCTTTTCACGCTCCACCTACAAGATGGAGGAATAAAATGGGATTATATGCAGATGTCATGTTTAACTGGGTCCTAAAGTGACGTCTGGGAAGCAACTTCAAGAAACTACATCAGTACTGCAGATGGGCTTGGTTATAAAACTGCCCAACCTTTATGACCCACGTGTCAACATTATTACCATGCTTGTGGCGTCCCTCAAGAGTCAGTTCTGGGGCCCCTGCTATTTTCCCTTTACAGTACATGCTGCCTTTAGGTCAAATTATTAATCAGTTCAACATTTCTTTTCACTGTTATGCCGATGATACACAGCTTTACATCAGGACTGGACATCATCATCATCATCATCATCATCATCATCATCATCATCATCATCATCATCATCATCATCATCATCATCATCATCATCATCATCATCATCATCATCATCATCATCATCATCATCATCATCATCATCCATTGTCATCTCCATCTTCACTCACTGCCCTCTCTACCTGCCTGGAGGAAATAAGGGCATGGATGAATCAGAACTTTCTTCAATTAAACTGCTCCAAGACTGAGGCCATACTGATTGGCACCCCTCACCAGGTACAAACATCAACTATAACAACAATTTCCTTTTCTGGACAAGACATCCCCCTCTCCACCTCTGTTACAAATCTTGGAATAAAAATGGACTCTCATCTTACATTTGAAAATCACATTAAGCATCTGTTTAAAACTTGCTTCTTCCATCTTCAAAACATCTCCAGACTTCGCCCATCTCTAACTTTTTCTGATGCTGAGAAACTCGTCCATGCCTTTGTCTCCTCCAGGCTCGACTACTGCAACTCCCTGTTTATTGGAATCCCTGGCAAAAACCTTCAGAAGCTTCAATATATTCAAAACAGTACGGCAAGGATTTTATTGAGAGCTCGTAAATTTGAACATATTATACCCATTCTCCATAACCTCCATTGGCTTCCTGTCACCTACAGCAGTGGTTCCCAACCCTGATCCCTGAGGAACACCATCCTGCTTGTTTTAGTTGTTTCTCTGCTCCAACACACCTGATTTGAATGAAAGGTGTTTAACAGGCTTCTGATGAACTTAAGGAAGTAATTAAGTCACTGAATCAGGTGTGTTGGGAGCAGAGGAACAACTAAAACATGCAGGATGGTGTTCCTCAAGGACCAGAGTTGGGAACCACTGACCTACAGAATTCAGTACAAAATTGCTCTCATTACCCACCAATGCTTACACGGAACTTCACCAGATGATCTAAAGGACATTCTTGCGCCATATTCATCCACCCGGTCTCTACGATCACAGAACTGTAATCTCCTTCACATTCCTCGAACCAAATTAAGGACCATGGGAGATCGGGCATTCTGTGTGGCTGCCCCCCGCCTCTGGAACTCCCTCCCTGACTACCTGAGGGCTCCACAGTCACTGGTTGACTTCAAAAAAGGCTTGAAGACCTTTCTTTTTAAGCAAGCCTACTCTGCCTCCACATGATTTTATCTTTGATCTTATTTAATATTATCATTGTTTTTAATTGATTTTATTATTGATTTTTGTTGTTTTATCATTGATTTTACTTGATTTTATCACTTGTTTTTATTTGATCATTGATTTTAGTTGCACTTTGTAGCACTTTGAGATTTTTGTTAATGAAAAGTGCGTTACAAATTAAATTTATTATTATTATTAATGACAGAAGATTAGTGCTCTATTGTCAGTTTACTTAGCAAATTCATTTAATTGCACAACCTAGACTGCTTTTCTTAAAAACAGGGAATAAAAGACATTTTGTTACAAGTAGTATATATTTATATATTCATAGTGTATATTCGGGCCACTGTGGTTTAGAGGTAGGGCAGCTGACTTGGGACCAGAATGTCACCGGTTCAATTCCCCACCATGCCCACATGCTGTGGTGCTCATGAGCAAGATACCTAGTCCACAACTGTTCCCCAGGCACTCACATAGCTGCACGCATTCCACCCTTGTGTATATCATGTGCGATGGGTTAAACGCAGAGCACACATTTCATCATTGCATAGAAACAAGACAACACATAGTCAAAAAACATTCTTAAACCATCTCCAAAATAAGTTTGAATAAAGTAATAATTAAAAAAATGAAAACAACTCCATGAAAAATACAACAAAATATCTAAATTTGCTGCGTTTCTAAAGCCACAAACTCTCAAAAACAGTGGCTAGGCAGAAAAATTGCCTAACCACCAAGCTCCCATGACCCCAGGGTTTAAAAACAAGCAAAACACCAAGATTACTCAAAAGCCAAAACATTAATTCAATAAAAATGTAAAGAAAACAAATGCATCTTAAGCTGTCTTTTGAAATCTCCAACCAAACAGACACATTTAAGAATCAAAGTTTGTTCCACAGCGGTGGGGACGCTACAGCAAAGACACCTCCCTTAATGATCAACCCAACATCTGTAGTTGTTTACATGATTTATGGCACCTTCAGTTAGAATAAAGACAGATTAGTTCAGATTTTAAGCACTCAGGTGCTGATCATGCAAATCCTTAAAATTAAACATAATTTTAAAATCAATTCTGTGGTCAACAGGAAGTCAGAAGAGAGACACCAGTACAAGAGTGGTACTGGCTCTTTTCCTGCTGCCAGTTAGGAGTGTAGAAGCAGAGTTTTGAACCAGCTGCAGATGGAACGACAGACTATCTGATGTCAATGTCAACAAAAAAACAGATAATTATTATTATACTATTACTGCTGAGTTGACCATGTCTTTTTAGCATTAGTTTAGTGTTATATGCATTTAAGAATATTCTAGTCATTGGGTCCAAACACACATGCGGCATCAAAAACAAACATTTCTCTTAAGCTTGCACTGAAGGAATGTGTTACAACCATGCCTTTTACAAACATGGATTTAAATTGTATATCTGCATTTTGTTATGAAATAAACATTTATTGATTATAGTTAAATTTGTTTTAGTTTTCAAAATGCCTCCTTATTGATTTTTTTTTTTTTTACTCAAATGTAATTATAGAGAAACTGAGTACAGCCGTAATTTCAGCCTCTGCAAACTGAAATCTACTGCGGGAGAGATGATCTGTGGGTTTTCTAATCTGCTGTGAGGCCTTTTCAACCCACTCAGCAGCTCCATGTCATTTAAAATAGTTTAGACACTGATATTCAGGCAGAATCTTAAAAACTGACACTCATTGCGAAAACAAGTTAAAGCATTTCTGCTGCCGTACATATCTGACATTTCCATTTCCATGCTGATTTAATAAAAAACGATTTCTTGGTGACCCACCTGCAGCAGCTGCTGTTTGAGCTTCTGCATCTCGGACAGGTTAAGCTCACTGAACAGGTCTGGGACGAGGCCTTCTCCTTTCCTGCCTGCTCGGTACTCCCCATTCATCTTAGCTAACCCTGATCCATTGTGGAGGTGACCGTTGCAGCGGTTGCAGTCTTCATTGTTGCCGTTAGCAGCAGGAACAACGCCGTTGGTTCCGTTGGTCTCCTCGGGGAACTTAAGACCTTCAACTCCGGTGACAGTGAGCGCCAGATGGGCCCCCGCTCCATAAACGCTGTCGCTCAGGCTGATGTGGTGGGCCAGTTCTTTCCTCAGATTGTTCTTCTGCTCACGCTCAGTTTTCAGGGCATCCAGGGCTTCCTCCAACTGACCCTCAGAGATTTCCTTTAAGCGCAGTGCGTCTTCCAGCTGGCTGTTAAGGAGGACAGTCTCCTCTTCCAGCACCTTGATTTCATGTTTCAGTCCCTCGTACTCCACCTGTGGAAGGAGAGAGGAAAAAACTGCATCAGCCTCTTTTTTAAAGACTAAACTCCAAGCTAAAAACAAAGTTAAAAGCTTTTTCCTCTCTTTATATAGCATAATTTTAACTATCACACCTATAAACCAAATAGAGGGGATGAAATTTAAAAACAGATGTGGTAAAATTATGATAAATTTTGATTTTAGTATCCAAGCAGGTAAAGTATTTCAGTTTTACATTCTGTGTCATGGAAACTATTAAAATATCCTAAATAAATAAACTAGTTCTGCACAATTTTCTTCCTTGTATTGATTAATTTGTACTTAAAATTAAAATTTGTGAGTAAAATGTTTGAATGACTGCCAACAATCCCATGGGTTTGTTTGCAAAAACAGCTAAAGTGACTGAAACCAGATCAACTCGATCAAGAGCTATTTGGGATTAAGTCCAACAGTTTTTATGTGTTAAATATTGTGGATCAGATTTGTTAAAGCTTGCAGATAAACGTGCTTTGTTTAGAGTGAGTGCATACCCGCATTTCAGAATTACATTTCAATATATTTGAAAAACTACTGCAGTTTCAAACCACACTAATAAATAGAGTTCAGGATACATGTACGTTTTTTATGTATATTATTCTGGTAATTTGCAGTGGTTATCTTTAACAAAACCTTTAAGATTTCAACGCAATCGACAAAATCTTTTCAACAAAGCGCCAGCATCCTTGAGAGCTCCCATGCCCCACTGAGACTCATGTGGCAGGATATGTCATGGATCCGTGGGGCGTTCGGGAGTTGATGTGTATTTCTGTTTTGTCTGAGGAGGATGTTGAAGATGTTCATATAATTGGATTCATGATTGCAGTGCTTCTGCTTTTTGACATCGGCAGATTCCAATGCTAACTGCTATTAAAGAAGACAGTGACAGCAGTTTCGGCAATGGCAAAACGGCCAAGTCTGTGTGAAGGTTTCATGCTTCGAGTACTCAAAATCAGCTTATTTACAAGCTAAACCATAAGATGGAAGTGATTTGTAAGAATCACAGGCCACCTGCGGCTTCTGGGACTTGCCAGCATGTTGGGGACAACCTTGGAGGAATCTCGTAAGCATGGACCAGTGGAATGCCCACAAATCTGGCCATTTTGGATCTTTTTTTTCTTCCCATTTATAGATGGCCTCTCTTCTCACCTTATAGCCATCCTCTCACACCGATATGTTTTTTTTAATAGAGAGAAAGAAAAGATAGAAAGTAAGATAACAAAACAACAATTATCCACAAAAAGAGCACAAGGCAAACACACCCAACCTCCGTCCGCAATCCTGCAAAGCACATGACAGAACACAGCAACGAAACATACATGCATAAAGACTAATAATATTCATGACCTTGCAGTAGATTTCTATAAATAAACATACCCATACCTACAAATATATATACAGTATACATATATATGCATTCATATCACATATCCATCTACATATCTGCATATGATATCTACATATACATCCCTGCATCCATTTGTGTGTGGTTGTGAGCATGCATAAGTGAATAAGGTTCCTCCAATAGAACATTCAGCAGCGACTGTGAAGCATCAGAGATCCGTCCCCCCAAAGCCAGAGGCAGACGAAGGGGCGATCAAAGCCCAAGACCCCAAGAAGGACCCCGGGCCCAGAGTCCCCAGGGCCACCCGAACAGGACGAGCCACTCGCCCACTCCCCAGATCCGACCAAGGGGAAGAACCGGACGAGCTCCACCAGCGGCCACATACAATGACCCCCGGGGGGCCAACAGCGACAAGCCCACAGGCCCCCGCCGGAGCCCGTTGCACTGACGTAGCCCCAGGCCCGGACACCGAGGCCAGGGGACGCTCACCCCTCAGGCCCAGACCCGATAGGACCAGAGGACCCGAGCCCCATCAGGCAGCCACCAGGCCGAGCCGACACACGCCCAAGCGCCCAACCCCCGAAAACGACAGCAAGGGCCCCCAGCCCGCCCACAGGCAAAAGGACACCCACCCGGGGGCCACGTGGTAGGAGCGCGACATCAGTAGCCTTAGATGTAGCAGAGAGGGGGCAATCCAAATCCCAGCCTGACAATTAGACATTCATACACAGACACACTCACTCATACCCACCCTCATCCTCACTCACACAAAGAGACAAACAATAACGACACATTCCATTCATAATCCCGATGCACACTCTATACCCCCCTAGGTCCAGACATGTACCTGCCCCCTACATGGGGGAGCTGACCAACATCTTATCAGGACTATGGTCTATCTAGAAATCATTCAACACTTGCTATTCTCAAGGGCGGATGTCTCCGCTCGGTCTCCGCTTTGCTTTTGCTTTGTCTTATCTGTGAAACTGTCTGAGAGGCTCTCTTCTACAAAATCTTCCGAATAACAACTATGGACTATGGACTTCAATTTGGTCAGTTGGTCCCTCAACACAACACATTTCTTCAAAAAGAAGACAGGTTGTAGGTGAGCCGATTTGCCCTGTTGGCATGCACACATCTGGATATCTCATCGACTTGGAAGACTTGATGATGTGTCTATCTCTGCCGTCATCTGTGGATCTTAAGAACACATATTTAATTGGATTTATGATAACTGGTTCCTGCTTTTTGGATTCAGCTGGTTCCTGGTCTATCAACACACAAGGAAGACGTCGGCAGCAAATCTGGACCTGGTCAGGCTGCCTGCCTTACATGATGGCTTGGTTCATGTCTCGAGAATCCAGACTTTTGGCTGAATGGATTAGTATAGGTCACACCTTTTTATGTTTTTTTTCAAGGCCTGCGACCTATACACCAGTGCAACCTATTTATGGATTTTTTCCCATATTTTTTAGACCAATTTTTGGCTCAGTTATGACCGTTTTTCACTTTGGCAGAAAATGGTGCAGTACCACTTTTGGCCGCTAGGGGCGCAGTGCAGTACCACTTTCGGCTGCTAGGGGCGCAGTGCAGTACCAGTTTTGGCCGCTAGGGGGACACTTCCAGAGGAGTACACCGACCTTTCCAGCTCATGTGTCCGGAAAAAAGCTCCTCTGCTTGGACTGACTCTGTCAGCCTCCTGGTCTAGAGGTAACTTCTTTTAGCTCTGTGTTTGTTAGCTGTTTGTTAGCAAGATAAGCCAAGAACCACTCAGCGGATTTATAAATTTATAAATAGCTTCGAAACCACTCAGTGTATATTTTTTCTGCTTACAGAGTGTAATTATAAGGCTTTAATGTACTAACTGTTGGCCTGGATGAAACATTTGAGATAAAATTCGATTTTTATTCGTGTTTTGAGAGACGGACTCTTCTGTTAGCATTGGTTTTATTTCTGTTTACGTTATAAATAGCTTCGAAACCAATCGGTGTATATTTTTTCTGCTTACAGAGTGTAATTATAAGGCTTTAATGTACTTACTGTTGGCCTGGATGAAACATTTGAGATAAAATTCGATTTTTTATTCGTGTTTTGAAAGACGGACTCTTCTGTTAGCATTCGTTTTATTTCCGTGTATATTTTAGCAAATAGCTAATAAACCACTCGGCTAATAAACCACTAACCCTTGTGCTATAATGTCAGCTATAATTTTTAGCAAACAAATAATTGTTTTTACCGTGTTAATCTTCTTAAAAGCCTTGCTGTGCGCTCCTGTGGCAGACATTTGCAGCAGAGCTAAACACTCGGTCCATATTGCCGGGTTGTCTCAGCGGTGACGCGTCACGTCAGCGGTGGATGACGCATTACGTCGGCGGTGACGTAGGTGCGACCTATACACCGGTGCGACCTATTTCTGGATTTTTCCAATTTATTGATAAAAATTGGACAATGCGACCTATACACGGGTGCGACCTATACAACGGAAAATACGGTAGATCTCGGGGAATTTTCTCAGGCACGTTCCATTGGTATGGTCATTTAATTTGGACATTCCAAAAGCGAGTGGATCAACACAGAGTGAAGGTAGATGTCATTAAAGTTCTGCCTGTCCCCAAAACAATCATGTTTATCTGAAATTTGGCTCACTGGCTGGCCTTGACAGGCCGTCTTATCTCAACACGCCTGCAGAAGTTTTGTAAACCTGACGCTCTCACCCTCCCAAACCTTCTTCTGAGGAATTCCACTGACTTATCAGAGGAGCCCAGCTGAATAAACATTCTGTCATCATTTCAGGACTCTGGATTCGCCTCTGGCCGTCCTCGGCAGCTCCCCCCAACGTGTTTACAGTATAAATGTGCTCTCTGGCAGAGTTTTTGACGTCTTAAATTGTGTCCTGATAAGGACAAGGTGTGAAGAGATCTTTTTTTGTCATGCCACTATCCTATTCTCATGGCTTTTTCCCCTTTTCTATTTAAAAAAGTATTCTGAAAAATGATAAGGGGCCGCACTCCATTAGCAGTAGCAACGTGCACTCCTCCCATCTTTCGGATGGCTGTACGAACATAATCTCATTGTATTTCGGTACAATGATAATAAAGCTTATTCTGATTCTGATTCTGAACATGCATAAGCCAGTGATTGGTTTTCAGATAAATTGTTTTAACTTTGTTTTCTGATCCTGCTTCACTGCTTGTTTGTTGCCTAAAGTCAAACCATTTGCTTGGTCTTAGTAGCAGGATAGTTGTATGCATGACTGACACAACTGCATGACATCAGCAGAGAGAAAATACTAGGCATAAAAAAATAAAGAACCGATATTCCTAGAAATAAAACTTGAACTTACGTCTAGCCACATTATTAAAAGTGACGCAAAGCAAAGGATGGCTTTTCATCTCAAATAGTGATGACGCAACTTTAAGGGATCAAATTTGCTTGTGAGTGGTAAAATGAGAATCCCATGTCATGAGTGAGTGAAAAGTTACACCTCAATGACACGCTAACTCCAAAGCTGTTACGAGTACAAAATGTTCATGGCAGGGATGTTTGTACTAACCTGGTTCTGCTTGAGTGTGGACACCAGTTTCTGCAGCGTTATGTTCTCCTCCTCAAGCTCTGTGTAGTCTTGAAGCAGCCTGGTTTCCCTGAACTTGTACTCCTTGATCTCCTCCCTCATCCTGCTCCTCTGGAGTTCCAACATCTCATTACTCTGGAGACCAGGGATAAAAACAGAACATGAAGTGTGATAGAAGGAATGACAAAATACAAAGTCTATTGTTCTAAGGATGACTAGTTGACATGGACAATATCACACAGACTATTTCTTTTAAAATCTGAAATTTTACATGTCATATATCTATGTCTAGAAGAAGTCATGTGGGTTGTAGGAAACTTGAGCAAAATTATATGAGATTATCTGTTCTTTCACAACAGAATACAAAAACTGGGAGGTGCTATACTGTATATACAATATTACAATTTTATTCTTGCTGCAGAGCTCCCTGCAGCTCCTCTGCGGCCCTTTGTGCATGCTGTTTGGAAAAACTGCTGACCTAGAGACAGTGTCAGGAGTGAGCCACATCAGGAGGGGGTAACTTATAGAGCTAAGACACACGTAAAACCTCCCGAATCTTCTGTGTGTGAGTTTGTGTTTGTGTGAGAGAGATAAAGAGTGAGCAATGTTATTTGTAGGAATAATATCTGAAAAACATCACCGCACACTGAATCTTCTGCATTAAAAGGTTGAAACCATCAAAGTAGATTTTAATGTCAACAGAGCAGTGCAGTTTCAATCAATGCAGTGCAAATGTTTTTACCAACACCAGCAAAAACACACTTTTTTGATTTTTTTGGAAAACCTTTTTTCTAAATCAGATGGATATGTAAAATGTGAGTATAAAGGATGATTTCTACCATATGTTAAACTGAACAAGGGTCAGACATTCTGAAAATACATCTGAAATTTTTAATGGAATCCACAGAAATCTCTGAGCTCCTATGGCCTCTAGCTATAACTAAGAAATCGATAACTGTCAACAATGGTGTACCACAAGGCTCAGTCTTAGGACACACACTCTTCACAGTCTACATAGGGCAGATCATTCCTGATATGCTGACAACACAGTTGTTTATTGTCTAGCTAAAACAGTTGCTAAGGTTTTCCAGCTTTTACAGCCTGCTTTCGACATCATCCAGTCAAATTTGTTCTGTCTCAAACTGGAGCTAAATGCTGACAAAACCAAAGGGATGTTGTTTTCAAACAGGAAGTCTGTACCAGCAGTACATCCTTCCATATTAACTATGAATGGTGCCCCTTTTGAATTTGTCGATTCTATGATAGAATTCCAAAAATAGTTGAGCAAGAGACACAGTTAATTGTTGAATTTTCTCTTGAACAGTACAATACTATACACACCACCTCAGCTTTGTAAAAGAGGCACAGATTGTTAAAACCCTCCTGTGACAGGATACGAAATTAGACTAAACGGTGTATGAGTGCCTGAGATTTGAGGCCAATTATCAGTCAGTAAAGGTGTTTAAGTTGGTATCTTATCAGGCGTGGCAGCCGTCAGGGTCAGGGAGAGTGCAGCACACTGTCAGAATGAACCGTCTGAACCTCTGAATTACTGTTCACAGCACAGTCTGACTGAGGAAGGTTCAGGAACTTTGACAAACCGTAATCACAGCAAACATCTTGCTGTTTTGTAGGTATTATTGCCATCACTGCTGAAAAACATCTGAAAATAAATCAGTTTGTGGTAAATAGAGATTTTTTTTGTACATTTTAAAATATTTGAGGTTTTGCAGATAAATGAGAAATTTTAAGGAGACATTTAAACAGCTATTTTCTCAAAGTCTTTCAAATCTTCTGGTTTCACACTAAACAGTTGTAAGACTAATGCAAATCTCTTTCCAGCTCATCTTTTTGTGTCAATTTTCCTTGTGGAAAGTTGGTCAGACCATCAATAAAGCTTTATTAGAGGCGGCCTTTGCCGAATGAACCCCCTTATGTGAGGTAACACCTGCCACTCTTCATGAAAGACCATCTCTTCCTCATTAATGGACATCATGGGTGCAGAAGAGGATTTCAAATAGAAGCATGGCTTCTCTTAAACAGGCTATCAAAGTGATATCTTGGTCCAAAAATGCATTAAGATATGAACTAGGCTTAATTGTTGCTATAATTAGGTTGATATTTTCATTTAACGTAATCCAACGTATAGAATTTTTGAATTTGTGAGCAGGGAGTTTATCTCTGCAGAAATTCACATCAGACAACACAGTAACCCTTCCATCACATCACTCCCTGATCAGTTCAGTCCATGAGTCCTATGGTGGTTGTGTGATGAGAGCAAACTGGCTTCTCTGTTGCTGCACTTGTGCGAGCTCAGGGAATTTCACTTATTCCCCAGCTTAGCACCGGATTTGCCCCCACAATGGGGTCGTGGTTGTGATGTCTGACCCCGGGTCAAACTTCAGCGTTTCCCGACACACTGGCTACAGACGTGCATGCTTATACAAAAATCTAAATTAGACCTGCATGCACTGATTGTGTTCTCTCCAAGGTTTGACCTCTTGTTAGAAGAGATATTTTGATTTTATCAAACATCCATCCATCCATCCATCCATTCTCTTCCGCTTATCCGGGGTTGGGTCGCAGGGGTAGCAACCTAAGTAAGGAGGCCCAGACTTCCCTCTCCCAAGCCACTTGGGCCAGCTCCTCCGGGGGAATCACAAGAAGTTCCCAGGCCAGCCGAGAAACATAGTCCCTCCAGCGTGTCCTGGGTCTTCCTCTGGGTCTCCTCCTGGTGGGACATGCCCGGAACACCTCACCAGGGAGGCGTCCAGGAGGCATCCTAACCAGATGCCCGAGCCACCTCAACTGGCTCCTCTCGATGTGGAGAAGCAGCGGCTCTACTCTGAGTCCCTCCCGGATGACTGAGCTTCTCACCCTATCTCTAAGGGAGAGTCCAGACACCCTGCGGAGAAAACTGAAAGTTATGCACCATAACTCATGTTCCCTGAAGGAAGGGAACGAGGTGCAACATATGACTATGGGAATTGCGCCGCCGCGCGGTTCACCTGAAGTAATACAATCACGCCTCTTTACGAGGCAGGTGGACGTCAACGTCACCACAGAGGCCCGGCCCTCTTGGTATAAGACCGACTGACGCCCAGCCCACTTTCTCCAAGTGCACTTCACCGAGCTTAGGCATTGAAAGGGCAAACATATGTTGCACCTCGTTCCCTTTCTTCAGGGAACATGAGTTATGGTGCATAACTTTCAGTTCCCTTATCAGTCAGTCCACTCAGTGCAACATATGACTATGGGAACGTAATTCATTCACGTCCTTGAAATGCTCAGTAAAATGCATGCTTGTGAGAACTTCTACCTTTATACTTTAGGCGTTTTGGCTGATCTCTACTGTGTGCCAGAGAGTACAGCCTGAGTGACATCATAGGCAGTAACATCCAAACTGTAGTGTTTTGCAAAAGTGTTTGTGGAACTCCAGTTTGCCGTAACACAAATGTCTGCCACTGGTACACCCTTAAACAGAGCCCATGAGGCGGCCAGGCCTCGAGTGGAATGGGCGTGAACCCCAGAGGGCACCTGTTGACCTTTGCTGCTGTACGCCTTTTTTATGGCCTCAGTTACCCAGTGTGAGAGGCGCTACTTTGAGTGGGCTCTGCCAGCAGCAGGATTGGCAAAACATACAAACAGTTGGTTTGTTTTCCTCCAACTGACAGTTCTGTTGATGTAAACACTCAAGGCCCTGACAGGGCAGAGTGCATTCAACCTCCTCTGTTCCTCAGTGAGGACAGGATGGGGAGGAAACGCAGAGAGCTCAAAGTCCAGACTTCTGGAGTTTAGAGTTGGAACTTTTGGTACATATGCAGGGTTAGGATGCCGGGTGACCTTTGACCTGTCAGGGGCAAACCTGATACACATTGTGTGCACAGATAAAGTGTGGAGGTCACCCACACATTTAGCTGAGCAAAGAGCCAGTAGCAAAGCAGTTTTATAAGATAGCATATCTATCTTAATGCTGCTGAGAGGCTCAAACGGAGGCTCACACAAAGCATCTAGGACTAACTGAAGGTCCCAGTCAGGGGCCAGAGTCCTGCCGGGGGCCTTTTTCTCAGTACACCCTTCATGAAACATTTCATGAGAGGGTGGGCACTAGGTGTTTTACCCTCCTCCCCAGCCTTCGTGGCACGCCGAGATGGCTGACAAAAACACCTTAATGGTGGAAAAGGAGCGACTTTTTTCCAGCAGGTCTTGTAAAAAGGCGAGGAGCTGGAACAGGTCACAGGAATATGAAATAATATTCCTTCCCAGACACCAGGCCTCAAAAACATGCCATTTTCGAGCGTAGAGAGTCTGGGTTGACTGGGCTCTCGCCCTTGTATCGTGTTTATGACATTGCTAGGGAGGCCGGAGGCCATCAGCTTGTTCCTCTCAGCGGCCAGGCTGAGAGCTGCCACAGTTCTGGACGTGGATGAAAGAGCTGCCCGTGGGCCTGGGTCAGCAGGTCCCTGTGGGGGGGGGCAGCTGCCATGGTGTCCCTGATAACAGTGAGATATTTTCTGGGAACCACGGTTTCTGTGGCCATCTGGGAGCTATGAGTATCAGGGAGAGAGCTCCCTTGCGCACCCATTCCAGCGTCGCCTGAATCAGAGGGATGGGGGAAAACGCATAATATAGCACCCCTGCTGGCCAGTTGTGAGCCAGGGCGTCTGTTCCCAACGGAGCATCTGTTTCCTTCAATGAGAAGTACCATACGTAGTGCGTGCTGATTTTGCAGGCGAACAGATCTACGGATGCCCGCCCGTATCGTGCCTAGATCTGGTCCACGATACGTGGATTCAGCCTCCACTCTGAGGCTAGAAATGGCCCTCTTGAGAGGGCGTCTGCCCCGTGGTTTAGCTCACCCGGGATGTGTGTCGCTCTCAGTGACAATATTTGGGGGCTGCACCACGTGAGCAGCTTGTGTGTCAGGCTGAGGAGGGGTCGGGACCTCCTCCTCCCTCCTCTGTTGATATAGGACACAGTTGTTCTGTTGTCCGATTTTATCAGGACATGTTGTTTTGTAATCAGTCCCTTTTTGTAAAACTGCTTCACAGCCAGAAAAACAGCCTTCAATTCCAGGAAGTCGATGTGGAATCTCGCATCCTGCTGTTTCCAGAGCCCTTGGGCATTCTGGTTTCTGCAAAATGCTCCCCAACCTCCCTTTGAGACGTCTGTTGTGATCACCACACGAGACAGTACTCGTCCCAGCAGGACGCCTGTCGTGAACACAGAAGGATCCCTCCAGGGTTCCAGGGCTGACATGCACTCTGGGCTGATCAAAATCTTCCCTGCCCTCCTGAGGGAGGCAGGATGCATTTGTTTGTTTAGCCATATTGGCAGGACGCACATTTTTAATAATGCTTGAGGCACACAGGGGATGGCTGCTGCCAGCAAACCCAGAAGGCGCTGGCAGAGCTTCAGAGACACTCTTTGGTCCAGCTGAAAGCGTGCCAGGCAGAGGCGGATGGAAGAGACTCGTTCCTCTGAAAGCTGTGCTCTGTACAAAATGGTGCTGACCTGTACATCCAGAAATACGGTAATCTGTGAATGAGTCAAATCGCTTTTCTGCAGATTTATGACGAAGCCCAGAGCCTCCAAGTGAGCCATCACCATCCGTGAGTACAGTTGGGCTTGTGTTCTGCTCTCGGCCAGAATTAAAAGATCGTCAATATAATTCATAATTCTGACCTCTTGACCCCTGAGCGGGGTCAAGGCTGTATCCAGACATTTTGTAAATGTAAGTGGTGCAGTTTTTAGCCCGAAAGGTAAATCCAGGAATTCGTAAGCTTTCCCTTCTAATGCAAAGCAAAGATATTTTCTGTGCTTCTTCCAAATGCTCATGTGGAAAAAAGCATCTTTCAAATCCACTGTGCATGTGTGATCTCCTGGTCTCAAAGACTGGATCACCTGTCTCAGCGTGAGCATTTTGAATTTGTAAGTTTTTATTCTCCTGTTCAATGCTCTGAGATCCAGAATCGGTCTCAAGGTCTGATCCCGTTTGGGCACGAGGAAATACTTGCTGAAGTGGCCGGTGTGTATATAGGTAGTCCCCGACTTACGAGCGCTCTGACTTACGAGGTCCCGGACTTACGAGCATGCATCTCATTAA
>JBBPBX010027835.1:8232-26375 GCA_038048925.1 Garcialebias charrua
GAGTCTATTACAAGAAAAAAAAAATATAACAAAAAGCAACAATTAAACAAAGATATATATATAACAATACAATAAACAATATCATGACTCAACGAGGCTAGCCTGTATAAATAAAGGTCGAATGAATGAATGAATGAAAATACATAGGGGTCTGATTATGAGACATAGAATTTTGTAAAAATACAGTACAGTAGTTCTTGTTTTTCTAAGCTTCTGATTATTTAAAGTACCGCAAGCTTTTCAATAGATGCAATGTATGTTTTTAAGTCAGATTCTTCAAAATTATTCCATGAGGGGCTTCCCCCCCCCCCACTCCATTTCATCTTGTGGACATAATTAATTTTTATTTTTGTTAATGTCCACATATAGTTTTTCCGCTTCTACTACGAGCGTACTCGCATTACGTGCCGACTCGGCCACCGTAGAAAATGGCCCTGCAGGGCCACCATACAGCAAGCGCGAGCTAGCGCCCGGAAGCCATTTTCCTTTCTCTCTGAAGAGAAGTCTGCTAGCATGGAGCGCGCGATCCAACCTGCCTCTTCGTCGCTAAAAATCAACATATTGAGACATTTCATATTCTCCTATGTTCCGGGGACGAAAGAGATCGACAGGGGCATACTCGTTTGCAGTTTGTGCAAAACGAAACTGCCGTACTATTCGGACAATTTGACAAACTTGCAGGGCCATTTGGCGAGACACCACTCTGAAGTGGATGAAAACCAGCCGAAAGCAGCAGAGCAGCGAACTCCGGAGCAAAGCAACACACTTCTAGCTGATTCCCCCAGGGCTGTGAAGATCTCCCACTCCATCGCCGGCTACATCGTAAAGGATTTACGGCCGTACAGCTCAGTGGAAGGCGAGGGCTTCAGGTGTATGGTGAACACCCTGGAACCGAGGTACGCTATTCCCGCGCGCAACGTTTTTAGCGACACAGTGGTGCCACAGCTCTACCAGGAGACAAAGAAAAAAGTGGGAGAAGCTCTAAATAACGCCAGTAGAGTAGCGCTGACGTGTGAATGCTGGAAAGCCACCGAGCCGTTCGTCACGTTTACTGCGCACTTCATCACAGATGACTGGCAGAAGAAGTCGTGTGTTCTGCAGACGCGGGCGATGGGTGACAACCGCACAGCAGAGAACCTGAAAGCCATGTTTCAAGCTGTAGTAGAGGAGTGGAGACTGAAGGATGTTGTCCCTCTGGAGAACCACGTCCCGTGCTTTGCCCGTGCCTTGGACCTGGCTGCTCAGAGAGTTTTCAACATCAACACTGTGGTGCGACTTCTCAGCACGGTCAGGAGGATCTTTGCGTTTTTTCACCGCAGCCCACGTGCGAGCCATATGCTGGGAGAGAAACAAAAGCTTTTGGGAACGCCGGCACACAAGCTAAAACTTGATACTCCAAGATGGGACAGCACTTGTGAGATGCTTGAAAGATATCTGGAGCAGCAACCTGCAATACAGGCCGCCCTCCTTTCACCCCAGCTGATCAAATCTGTACAGGATGAGCACATTTCCAGTCTTGCGACCATCATCACCCACATCAAAGAACTACTTACGGCTCTCAAGCCTCTAAAAGACGCCGCCGACGTAATGTCAGACGACTCCACGCTGACTCTGTCGGTCGTCGCCTCGCTGCACGCTCAGCTGCTCGTCGACACGCAGGCGGACTCCTGCGATGCGTCAATGGTCGGCCAAGTTAAAAAAGCAATCCACGAAAGTCTGGCGGAGAGATACACGAGTGAGCCGATTAAGACGCTTCTGTGTTCTGCGTCCGCCTTGGATCCGAGATTCAAAACGCTTCTGTTTCACACCGAACTGCAACGTCGGGAGATCTACGGGAAAGTACTAGATGAAGCTGCAGCTCAAAAGGTAACTTTTTTCCCCTCATATACAAAAATACCCTCATATACAAAAATACAAGTTTTACAAAAAAAAAATCTTAGGGGCCGTTTACACGGCAAGTGTTTTGAGTGAAACCGCCCCTTTCTCTCTGCGGTTCTGCTGATCATTTACACGACACCACTGGCCCCCCCTCTTTGAATCCGAAGGTTTCTGAACCCACCTCTCACGCCAAAAATACACTACATGCGTTCCGGCTCCGCCCCGCTCCGGTCCGACCTCCGCAGCAAATACGCACCCATTATAATCAATGAGAGAATTTACACTGGCTCCGCACGGCGGTACGCGAGCTGCGGAGAGCGGACGGCAGTCCGTCAAAATTAGAAATTTTCTATTTCTGCCGGACGCCGGAGATGTGCCGGAGTCAACTTTTGAAGATTACGTCGCACCAACAGGAAAAGGAACGAGCACAACTTCCGTATTTACAAAATAAAATCACCACGGGCGGACTAATCCTAGCTCTATACGGATTTATTTGTACAAAAATGCTTTCAAACTATCATTTATGACTACGCCTACAAACGCAATACAAGAAATAAATAAATAAATAAAGTATTTTATTCTGAAATGTAATACATCACTTCCTGTTGCTCAAACCATGTCCTGTCGCTCATTTACGAGAGAAGATCAAGGCAGCAGTCTCTACTGTTCTCCTTCCACCAAATTCATTCATTCAACCTTTATTTAGTCAGGTAAATCTTTTGAACCTCATGGGCTCATTTACGAAAGCGACCTGCTAAAACTAAAGAACAATGAACAGCAGTGGTAGAATTTCCTTAAACAATAAACAAACAAACAATAAACAATAGAAAACAAAAGAGAGAAAAAAACAAAAGAGTTTTTTTTTTTTTTAACAAAGTATCAAAAAACTAGCAAAACATTATAAGGTAGACGTATAAAATCAAAGACAGGAACAAATCTGCATTGGTTTTTGCCAGGATTCCAACAGATTCTGAAAACCATTTAGAGAAGTCAAGTTCGAGAGCTTCAGATCTTTTTGTAAGATATTCCATGAAGCAGGAGCGGAGTAGGAGAAGGCCCTTTTTCCAAGTTCAGTCCTCACTGACGGAACACTGCAGGTAATCATGTCCTGAGAGCGCACGCTGTAGCTGCACTCACGCAAAGACATGTAGGAGGAGATGTATGAGGGCAGCAGACCAAGAAGTGATTTAAAGATGAAAATGTACCAGTGGAAGAGTCTGCGTGAGGTTAATGATGTCCAGTTAACCAGTGAATACAGGGTGCAGTGGTGGGTACGATAATCACAACCAGTTATGAATCTTAGTGCACCATGATAGACAACATCCAACATCCGCAGGGTGCTTGTAGGAGCATTCATGTAGAGAATGTCACCGTAATCAATGGAGGGAAGGAAAGTCACAGATACAAGGCGTTTCCTAACATTCAGTGTTAGACATGATCTGTTTCTGAAAAAGAAACCCAGTTTAACTTTCAGTTTCTTCACTAGGTTTTCCACGTGGAGTTTAAAGCTCCACTGACATGTTCTTTTAACTTTTCAAAAAATGGCACAACATATATAAATATTAAGATAGACCTCTGACCGTTTTTGCTAAAATAATGTTCAATGAATGAAATTTCCTCTCAAAATATTTTAAATTTAGCGCCGTTTTTTTAGACCGTAAATCCGGATTTTCCGGTCACGTGTCAGCAGAACCGATCTGACGTCACGTCCGATACTGAACTCTGCTCAAACCGTACATTGAATGGACAAAAATATAAACGCATCCGTCGAATTTAGCCAATTAAAACTACATTTTAGCGATTTGGCTTCAGTTTGGGGAAAAAAAAGTTATTTTGAGTGATGCACAACGAACGGAAAGGTTTATATTCTCCGTTTTGCTTTTTTTTTTCAAGGGAGGTTTCACATTGAGCACCAGATGGCAGCAGAGCTATCGTGATAACTCTTACAGAAGCAACACGGAGAATATAAACCTTTCCGTTCGTTGTGCATCACTCAAAATAACTTTTTTTTCCCCAAACTGAAGCCAAATCGCTAAAATGTAGTTTTAATTGGCTAAATTCGACGGATGCGTTTATATTTTTGTCCATTCAATGTACGGTTTGAGCAGAGTTCAGTATCGGACGTGACGTCAGATCGGTTCTGCTGACACGTGACCGGAAAATCCGGATTTACGGTCTAAAAAAACGGCGCTAAATTTAAAATATTTTGAGAGGAAATTTCATTCATTGAACATTATTTTAGCAAAAACGGTCAGAGGTCTATCTTAATATTTATATATGTTGTGCCATTTTTTGAAAAGTTAAAAGAACATGTCAGTGGAGCTTTAAAAGAGAGATGTGAATCGATCAGGATACCCAGATATTTCTAGGAATCAACAAACTCAGAATGATCAGACATGAATTGTTTTGTTCTGACTTACTTATCACTTGATTTATCGCGCGATCTCGCAATTCCCGCGCATGCGTCTCGGAGCAGCGCATCCATGCGGACCTGAGCTGAGCGGAGGAAGTGGAAACTGGACTCGCTCAGCTGCGACCTGCGGAGCGGGGCGGAGCCGGACCGCATGTACCGGTAGTGTATTTTTGGCGTCAGAGTGGAGTTTTTTTTTTGCTGACCCCCCGTTGATAACGTACGCATCTCCTGCTGAGCTTTTGTTTGAGCCACAAGCGCGCATGCGTGACAGCTGGCATTTCTAACAACAATGGCGGTGGACTGGACACGCACCACTTTCTGAACTACAGCTGATGGAATATATTTTGATTATATTTAATTAATCTACACCTGAACCTAGCTGCATCTGTGTTAGAAGAAACAGTCTGATCCATTTCTAATATCACTTTATTGAACGAGGCAGGCAGATATTACACACGTCACGCTGCACTATAACATACTACAGTATCTGCTAAATAATAACGGTTCAACAATAATAAACAGTATTTATGTTAGCCTGGGAGATAAAGTTATCTGAGCTAAATTAAGCTATCTGGACTCGTTACGTCATTTAAATGATGCCTAACATGTTGCGTGTTATTAAAGATGAAAATGAAGACGCCAGGTTTATTTTTATTTTTTTTAATTCAACACCGCAAACTGTATGTCACACAAACACTGAGAATTAAATTGAACACTTTTAAAAACACGTTAACTGAACTATTATGAACTGGACTCTGTTGTTTTCATCCTGGTGGATAGTCCCATCCGAACCGGTCCGCTTGGTAGAAGGACAGCTCCTCGACCTTGCAGGAAAAAAATAAAAACTCAGTTGGTTGTTGCGTGATCGAAGTAAACACAAGCAAACCTTATTAAGAACATTGTTTACCTGCTGAAAATCAGCTAATTATCACGGACTAAAGTCCGACATGTTGACTGAGTTCTGGTCCACTCAGCGTCTGGTGTGGAGCTTGTTAGATGAAGCGGTCCCACTTGGCGTCAAATCTGTCGACTCTTATCCAAATTCCAGCTTTAACTTGTTGTTAACTTGTTGACAACAACTTGTTGTTAGCTGAACTTTTAGCCCCAGAGGAAAACAGACGAGGCAGCACGCATGCGCATTAGTGAAGGTTCAAAAATTCACAGCGCCATCTAATGGCCTGGCATGGTAACTACAGTGGATTCATGAGGGCGGGGGGGAGTCGTACACACAGAATTCGCCCGTGTCAACGCAAATTTTTTCCTCTAATTAACATACCCAAAACCTCCGTTTCCCCCCACCGTGTCCGTGTAAACAGGGCCTTAATATGATTCATCTTTTTTTTGTTTTTTAACAGGTGGAAGAGAGGCCAGCTAAGAGATGTCACCAGGAGCCAAGCGAAGATGGCGGTCCTTCTCCAAAGAGATTAGCGCTGGTTAATTTCTTTGGAAATACATTTACCAGTAAGCAGGTCAGTGTGCGCCCTACATCCACCAGGATTGCAGCTATAGAGGAGCTCAAGAAGTACCTGAAAGTCCCTCTGCAGACTCTCACAGAAGACCCTCTCCAGTGGTGGAGGTTTCACGAGGGAGAGTTTCCTCTGCTGTCCAGATTAGCTAAACGCTACATGTGCATCCCTAGCGCCAGAAGAGCCGCAGGACAAGCGTTCTGTACAGCAGCAGATACTCTGATGGCGCAAGACCGCGCTCTTACTCCTGACCATGTGGATCAGCGCCTTTTTCTGCAAAACAATCTCGTCCTTACCGATTAAGAAAAGTTCTGTTTGGATGGTTTATACATTACAAACAGCAGGGGGGTGTTTATCACTGGTTGTGAAATTTTGTTCAAAGCTTTACCAGATATGAATGCATTATGGTTAAATCAACGTTCACACAAATAAATAAAAGATCTGATCAGGTGATGGTTCTGCAGCAGATAAGCAGCAGCGGTCGGGCGGTGTGTTCGGTACCTGTGTCCGAGACATTCTCCTCCTCCTCCTGCACCAAAACATGCACAGCAAAGCAGGGGGTGAAAAGCATAAATTAGAAGAGAAGGGGGGAAAAGCAACAATACGGGGAGTAAAGATTTAGAGGAAGTGGGAAGAAACACAGACACACACACTCGATAGAGGAGTCGAGACGAGGCAGCAAAGAGGCCAGCGAATGTTAAATCCTTTTCACAAGCCAGAGGGGAAGAGATAAAAGGAGGATTGAAAGGAGAGGAGCCAGCAATAAGCTGGAAGCATTGACTGTACACATGATGATAGCGAGGGGGTGGATGTGCTGCAAGAACCCCCCCTCACACCCCTCTCCTGCATCAGGATTTTCTAAATTATTTCCTTTGAAGGGTTGAGCAGCAAACAAAGAAGGGACGTGAACAACGGCAGCTTGTGTGTGTGTGTGTTACCTGTATGTAGGAGAGTATGTCTGAGGTGAAGAGTGTGTGGCAGAATTGGGAAACGCGTCTGGACTTCCAAATGCGCACTGACCGAGCACATTGCATTCTGGGAAATATAACAAATAAAACCCAAAATCCTTCCTTAGAGGTAATGTCGATTAAAAACAACGGTCGTTAAAGATTAGTCTCTTTGATTGTTCACATAAAGCAGTTAACGTATCCAAAATGACAATTTGGGCTTTAGTTCGGTTCATCCTGGTCCTCTCTGCTCTCTCCGTGTCTCTAAACCTCTTCCAGACACTCTGACTGGATTTTCAGGCGAGTGAACTGTTTACCTGGAAGGGTCGCTGTCGATGGCCTCGGCTGCAAGAAAAACAAAAAAACAACGCTGAATGTACAGTATTACCGGTTAAAATAATGTTTTTCAGGATTAAACGCTCCAAAAATCAATCATTTATCTTTGATTCTTTAGAAAATGTGTCCCTAACTGTGAATGCACTGACAGTTCATCACTGTAATGACACTTTGGTGAGATGTGACTCGTTTGTGCTGCCTTCACCTGTTCAAATCCCTCCTAACAACTCATCTGTTCTCTCTAGCGTTTCATACTGGGTGAGCTGACTTAGTCTATTTTGTTCTGTGTTTATTTTTTAATGCTGTTCCTATACATTTTGATATTTTATTGCTGTTAATTTCATAGTTAGCGTTAGTGTGTTACAGTTTTCAGTTTTTAATTCATTTTTGATGTTTTAAAGCACCCTGATAGCAGTTTACAGTATCTGTTAACTGTGCTTTATAAATAAAGATGACTTAACTTGACTGTATTCATTCATACCCATCTGCTCACTAGAGACTCATGTTCGGGGAACTATTTAATATACCCTATTATTTTACATTATTAGTGTTTAGCGTGTCTATTAGTGTATATTTTAGATCCTTATACTGTATACTGCTTCTTTTATATTTTTGGGCATAACTGGGACCATGAGTCCACAATTTCATTCCACTTAATGTACCACATGTGATGCAAATGACAATAAAGAACCTTGAGCTTGAATATTTTCCTGTCATTCTCGAGCTGTTTCGCGTGACTGAGCAAGAACCAGCCACACAAAGGCAGGTGAAAGGGATAGTTCAGATAAAATGAGGTTCTATGGGAAGGTTATGAACAAATAATTTGTGTATGAAAAGTCTTTAAACAACAACTATTACCAAAAACTGACTTACATTCATATCAGAACTGTACCTTTCTGTATGGCCTCTTGTAGAAGATCATGTTTGGCTTGAAGTTTGGAGGCCAGGGAGCTGCTGATGAGGAACTCTTTCACTTTCTAAAATAATATATAAAATCAAAATGTCTGTAAGATTATTTAAATCCATCTATATATATATATATACAAACCAGATTCCAAAAAAGTTGGGACACTAAACAAATTGTGAATAAAAACTGAATGCAATGATGTGGAGATGGCAAATGTCAATATTTTATTCGTAATAGAACATAGATGACAGATCAAAAGTTTAATCTGAGTAAATGTAACATTTTAAAGGAAAAATATGTTGATTCAAAATTTCAGTGTCAACAAATCCCCAAAAAGTTGGGACAAATAGCAATAGGCGGCTGGAAAAAGGGAATTGCGCATACAGTATAACGAACAGCTGGAAGACCAATTAACACAATTAGGTCAATTGATGACATGATTGGGTATAAAAAGAGCTTCTCAGAGTCAGTGTCTCTCAGAAGCCAAGATGGTAAGAGGATCACCAATTCCACCATTGTTACGCAGAAATATGGTGCAGCAATACCAGAATGGTGTTACCCAGCATAAAATAGCAAAGACTGTTTAAGTTATCATCATCAACTGTGCATAACATCATCAAAAGATTCAGAGAATCTGGAACAATCGCTGTGCGTAAGGGTCAAGGCCGTAAAACTCTACTGGATGCTCGTGATCTCCGGGCCCTTAACCATGGTAAATGGTAAATGGAGCTTATTTATATAACGCTTTCCAGCCCCCTGTGAGGAGCCCCAAAGCGCTTTACAATACCAGCCATCCACCCATTCATACACACATTCATACACCGGTAGTGGTAGCCTGCCTTGCAAGGCGCCATCCAGACCTACCGCGAGCAACTCGGGGTTAAGTGTCTTGCCCAGGGACACAACGACACATGGTGGGCGGATGCGGGATTCGAACCTCCAACCTTCCAATCGGGGGTCGACTGACATTACCACTGTGCCACGGACGCCCCCAATATAAACATCACTGCACCTCAAACAGGAATGCCACTGTCAAGGAAATAACAGAATGGACTCAGGAATACTTCAAGAAAGCATTGTCAGTGAACACGATCCCCCGCGCCATCCGCCGTTGCCAGCTGAAACTCTACAGTGCAAAGATGAATCCATTTCTAAGCAAGCTCCACAAGCTCAGACGTTTTGCACTGGGCCAGGGGTCATTTAAAATGGAGTGTGGCAAAATGGAAGACTGTTCTGTGGTCAGATGAGTCACGATTTGAAGTTCTTTATGGAACACTGGGACGCCAAGGTCTCCTCCCACTGGGACCGGGAGGAGACCCAGAGGAAGACCCAGGACGCGCTGGAGGGACTATGTTTCTCGGCTGGCCTGGGAACGCCTTGGGATTCCCCCGGAGGAGCTGCTCCAAGTGGCTGGGGAGAGGGAAGTCTGGGCCTCCCTACTTAGGCTGCTACCCCCGCGACCCGACCCCGGATAAGCGGAAGAAGATGGATGGATGGATGGGACGCCATGTCATCCGGACCAGAGAGGACAAGGATAGCCCAAGTTGTTATCAACGCTCCGTTCAGAAGCCTGCATCACTGATGGTATGGGGTTGCATGAGCACTTGTGGCATGGGCAGCTTGCATGTCTGGAAAGGCACCATTAATGCAGAATACTATGTTCAGGTTCTAGAACAACATATGCTCCCATCTAGACGTCATCTCTGACACCTCGGCACCTCCTTCCCCTCACTGCAGGACTTACACAGCAACCGCCTCACTCGGAAAGCCCACTGCATGGCAGGTGATCCCACACACCCACTACACAGCTGCTTCAGCCTGTTGCCATCAGGGAGGAGACTGAGGAGTCTCCAGGCTCGAACCAGCAGACTGAGTGACAGCTCTGTTCATCAGGCAGTCAGGATGCTAAACACTCTGCCTGCTCTGCCCCCCCTCCCATTTGAACTGCCTTAACACTAAAAACTTTCTCACACATTACCACACAACACAAAGATTTTAACACTGGACTCTGTGTCATCAAACGGGTTATTCACTAAACTCTCGGTCATGTGCTCATTCAGTTTGCACTACTTCTCATATTTGCACTAATGTTTGTATTACATCACTGCCTATAGTCATAATACTGTTTACATTCTCTGTTTACATACTACTGGTTACATTCAATGTTTACATTTATTAATACTGTTTACATTTATTACTACTGCTTACATTTATTACTACTGTTTACATTTCCACTACTTTTATATCTACACCACTGCTGATACATATACAGTATTCTCTGACCAGCCTTATTTAAGGATGCCCAATGTGCCTTACTGCATATGCCACTTTTGCCTCTATAACAACATCAACTACTACCTCATACATATACTGTGTACATTAACTCATATGCTGCTTTGCCACTTTGCAAATGTCAATGCTAGAACCTTTAGTTTATTTTATAGTTATACTTTTTATACTTTTTTATACTAGTATGCAAAAACTCAGGACAGTATTATGTTCATTAAATGTTTAGTGTTTTAGTTTTAGAGTTGGTGTAAATTTTTATACTCTTATACCATTATGCAAAAACTCAGGACAGTGTCACAGTTTTACTATTTTATGCTTATGTCTATTATTATATGTTTCAGTGTTTCAATGTTTAAATAGTTACTGTTGCACCGAGGGACTGAGAGAAACGAAATTTCAATTCTGTGTATGTCCTGTACATATTGCAGTTCTGACAATAAAGTTGACTTTGATTTTGACTTTGATCTCTTTCAGGGAAGACCCTGCATTTTTCAACAAGATAATGCCAGACCACATTCTGCAGCAATCACAACATCATGGCTACGTAGGAGAAGGATCCGGGTACTGAAATGTCCAGCCTGCAGTCCAGATCTTTCACCTATAGAGAACATTTGGTGCATCATAAAGAGGAAGGTGTGACAAAGAAGGCCCAAGACGATTGAACAGTTAGAGGCCTGTATTAGACATGAATGGGAGAGCATTCCTATTTCTAAACTTGAGAAACTGGTCTCCTCTGTCCCCAGACGTCTGTTGAGTGTTGTAAGAAGAAGGGATGCCACACAGTTGTAAAAATGGACTTGTCCCAACTTTTTGGGGATTTTGTTGACACCATGAAATTTTAAAACAACTTATTTTTCCTTTAAAAAGTTACATTCTCTCAGTTTAAACTTTTGATCTGTGATTTGTGTTCTATTCTGAATAAAATATTAGATGTTGGCACCTCCACATCATTGCATTCAGTTTTTATTCACAATTTGTTTAGTGTCCCAACTTTTTTGGAATCCGGTTTGTATGTAATTTTAACAACACGTACGGTACAGTAGTGCAAATTTTTATATAGGTACCGGTACTCATCAGTGAAGATACTACATCTTGAAGGATGAGTTCAGTTTCAGGATTATTTCAGTTCTGTGAGCTCAACAGATAGATTGTTACTTCTGACTTTACGTTGCAAAACTATTTTTACCACATCGGTTTCTCAGCTAGTGTTTGTTCCCTCCATTGCTGTTCTCTGAATTTTGGCAGAAAGCAGCAGCCAGAATCACTGTTGGCTTCTGGGCCATGTAGTTCTTTGACTTGTGTTACAGTGTAGGCTTACTGAAAGAAAACTGCAAAAAAATAAAATAAAATAACAGCTGCTGGTGCCTGTCTGAAGTAATTTTTTTGTTTTGTTTTTGTCGTATTGGTTGGTTCCCACTCTTTTTAACCTTTTATCCCATACCATCCCAATCATGTGAAAACATTGTTGACAATCGTGTGTCGTGTACAATATTATGCTGAAAACCAGCAAAAGAGTGAGTCCGTGAATGTGGAACCACAAAGTATCGAGGGACTACTGGACTAGAATTTTTTAAAACTTGAACACTCCTCACCTCAGCTAACTTGGACCAGTTGAAAGACTTGAGTGGATTGGTTGGCTGAGGAATGTTCTTATTCTTCAGAGATGATCCCAGGGGCGCCCCTGGCGGCGGAGGGATGTCTCCGACAGGTGCGCGTCCCGGAGGAGGTGGGGGACCACCTGGTGGAGGGGGCGGGGGAGGTGGAGGAGGCATCATACCACCAGGAGGAGGGGGTGCAGGAGGAGAGCTCATGCCTCCAAAACCTGGCACCGGTGGAGGTGGGACAGGGCCGCCGGGGGGGCCGGGTGCAAGAGGAGGACCTCCGGGAACAACAGCTGCTGCCTGCCTCTGCAGGGAGAGTCACAAACACCGAGGCGGTTCAGGATGGGGCCATGATCTCAAGTTTCATTCATGACACTTGACACACAAACACATTAAGATGCTTTACATCCTCCAACAGCAGTTAGATACTAAATAAAATATCAACGAAACACTTTTTATTTTAATCTAATTATACCATTAGACACTGAAGGGACAACATACGGTGCTGAGTTCATGCAGCCGTGCGGTGAGTTCAGCCACTTGCTGTTTGACGTTTTTGTGCTCGTTTGATTCCTTTTCCAGCTTTTCTTTCATCTTGTTGAGTGTCTGCATCATATCCTCTTTCTCCTGCGTCTTGGCATCACATTCACGCTCCTTCTTCTCAAACTTTTGCTGAAGCTCATGGTGCTCTGTGATGGAAAAATTAAAACAGCACATTTGTATCATCTTTAACAAATGTGTTTTTTTATCTTTTAGATGAGTCAACTCTTATCATTCACACCTTTCCTCATTTTCTCTGCCTGCTCTTTCCACTGTTTGACCTCGTTTTCGTTGACCAACCTGCAGAGAATGATACACAATTAATCACAGCCTCTTTACGAACCAGTTGTTTTTAATGAATTTTATTGAGAAGCCATTTTGAGCCAACACTGCTGCACATTCCTCTCTCGCGCAGTCATGTAATTTCTTCCATGTCCTCGTTTGTGTGTCTGTGTGCTTATTGGATATTGGAGCACTCACATCCTGACAACGTTCTTCACGTTAAAGTTCTCTAGAGGAGCGGCGTCTGGGTCATGACCTTTGTCGCTCTGCAAGACTATTTGCTGGACGATACGGTCCAACAGCAGCCAGTACTGTACCGTGTTGCCGCTTCTCTTGTCTAAAACACAAACAAACAAACAAATACATAAGGAGATACAGGTTTCAGATTTGTGCCTTCTTTTACTGCTTTAGTGATGTATTCTTAAAACTTAATACATTACTTCTTAAAGTTTGTTTCGTTGTGATGACAAACCAGTATTTTAAAACCAAAATCAAACCACTACTGTTGGGGTGCACCCCATTATTTTTCTTTACAATAGTAATTTAAATGGTAAACAATGATCTACTTGTGTTTTGATTCCTCCTGTTTCAGTATTGTTGCAACAAACTCCTCATTGGTAGTTTACTCTAGATTTTATAGGAAAGTAACTTGGTAAGTTACTAAGAAGAAAAGTGAATGAATATTTCAGCCAGGCTCCTGAACTTCCACATAATTTAGTGAAATCCAACTTGTGCACTTCTGTACATATAAGACATCAAATGTTTCAGACTGAATGAGTTATGTAAGTGTTAGGTTTGGCTGGGAATGTGCTTATCCAATATCTGGACTACCTAATCTGGACAAAGTCAACATTTTTATCTTGTTGGCAAGAAACTAAATACTGTTTTTTGTAGGAGTAATAATGTTGCTCTTGGGCTGCTGTTTGTAGCCTCATTATATTTAAGTCTTTTAAATAAATTTTAATGCAAAAAGGGGTATTTTAAAAATATTTCTTAATCTCAGATTTAACTAAAAACTCACGTGGCATGAGCAGACAGTGATGCAGCACAGACATAAAGTGCGGGTGTGCATCCGTGTGGTTCATCTTCTTGCGAATGAGGTCAAAAACTTGTGTGGCACTTTTGGTGTCTATATGTACCTAAATAGAACAAAGAATACTGTAGTTAGGTTTAATCAGTAGCTGCTAAAATATTTAACTTTTGATAAGACTGTGTAGAGGAAGTTGTTCTCTTTCTTACCGACTCAAATCGTTTGGATAAAGCCAGCTCATCCTCGTTCCGCAGCATCTCAAAGTAGTCTAAATGCCTAAGAAAGTGACACAACATGACTGAGGTAAGGTGACATTTTGCTGTTGTGAAGCATTCAAGCTTATAATAAAAAATAAACATTTTGTCGTTTCACTGATATAAATGAGATAAAGACTTAACTTACGTAATTCATAAATGTTTTCTGGATTAAAATCTTAAATAAGAAATTTGTCTTAAAAAAAGGACTTAGGGAAACTTATTCAGGAGGAAACTTTGTATCACTCTAGAGCTGCAACATACTGTATACATGCCAAATTCATTCAGTTCTTCCAGATAACAACTTGGGTTACAGAGGTTACATCGTACCTGTCTAACGTAGAGTTTTCATGTGAACGTAGCTTATCAATCACAGGTTGGATCCCTAGCATAAGAAACTCATATCGGAGGTGGATACGGAATTCCAGGCTGGTCTGATTTGGAAAAGTAATAGCAGGACGAAAATATTAAAAATGCTGCTACAGATTCAGTTGAATGAGTCTGTGTAATTGACAATGTCCTTGTATAAAAGAAAGTGTGATTGCTGTATAACTCACCTCTCCAGCTCCCTGACTCAGCACAGCATTAATAAAAGACATGATGGCTGTTTTCAGGCTGACCTCGTCTCTGTATCGTCCCGTACTCCGGTCCAGATCATTTATAAGTGTCTGGGGAAAGACAAACCATTGCGAGTGTTCAGTATCTTTATGAAAGATTGCAAATTAGTCCAAACAAAAAAAAATTGTGCTTTACTGTACTCTAGCAGAGAATTGTGAAATATCAGCATTTTTATTCTTGTTATTTTATTACATATACATTTGTCTTTTAAAAAATATAGATCATGCAATATTGTACTGGTTACTAGGTTTGTATTTTGAAATGAAATGGGCAGGTACTGGAACAGTACTGAGTTCAGAACAAAGTTCCTCAAGGTGTATTATAAAGCAGTGTTGTAGTGTATATGCTCACATGGCACTTCCTGTCACCCACCTGGAAGCGTGTTCTCTCACAGGCAAACCGCTGATAGTGCAACATGGCCTGCAGGATCTTTTTGTGCCCACCAGGCACCAGACATACAGCCCCCATTATTTCTAACACTGCCACCTTAGTCTTAATGTTCTCAGTGGCCAGGCTCTGAGCGATGATATTGATGCTCTCGGAGTGAGCCAAGACGTGGGCGCGGCCCTGCGAATTGTTCATCAGAGCTTTGATGCAGCCTATCAGAGACGTGTGGATCTGCGACTCTGTGGTTTCGTAGTCCATACTCTTCAGGAAGTTCAGGATACACGTCAGGCCATCCAGATCTATAAAGCGAGTTACAAACCTGCAAAAAAGTCAGAAAATAGAGCTCAGAATTAACTTCCTCTTAGTAAAACTTGTTTTCTCTGAGACAATAAGAAAACAAAAATGAATGTGTTTGTGTGTCTACAGCAGCACTTCTCTTTTGAAATGTTTAATTTAATCATTAGTAGGAAGTGATAAAACTCGTATCAATGAAAACCTTTAACTAGTGACCTTTATGGGTGTTTAGTGTTAAAGGACTCAATTTCATACTGTTGCGAGGAGCTGAACACACAGAGAGATGAGGTGAGAGGAGGTTAAATAAAAGGAGATCAAATGAAAGCTGACAAGAGAAATAAAGAATAAAGGCTGCAATGTTGCAAAAATTTGCCCACCTCATCGGCTGAGTCCTCAGAGCCGTCTTCAAGCTCTCTATAATTTTGTTTCTCTCCTCCTCCTCCTCTTTCTCCAGAGCGAGAAGAGTCTTTCTCTGTTCAGTGAAGCATTAACACCACCATTAAGTTCGTCTGTGTTCTTAGATTTTTACACTAAATGAAACAACTCTATTAGTGCCCCACAACACTGCAGGTCAAATACAAAATACAGTATGGTTTGCACAACATACTGCACTGTAATGTACAGTAGTATTCTCTCATTAGGATACTACAAACACGTTACTTCCTAAAGGACAATGTTGTAACCAAGAAGGAACTTACAGCTGCCATCAAATTGAGCTGATCGATATAATATTCTGGCCAACTTGTTGCACTTTTGTTTTCTTCTTGTTCCTGAAAAAAACAGAATGACACCATGTAAAATAAATAGATGAGTGCTGTTTTTTTTTTTAAAGAAATGTAAAAGTGGTCAAGTTCAGAGTATAATATCAAATGGATTTAATTCAAATTAAGAGATGTGACAAACGTGTAGTCAAAAAGGCACAAAAATGTTAAATAGTATCTGGTTCATATCACTTGTTTGAGTTCATCACAGCAGTAGTAGAGCTCGCTTCTTCCTCTTTCCTACCTCCCATCATTTGTCATATCAATAGGCTTTGAAAGACACTCACAAGAAATAGACTCTGGTAAGGGAACAGCCAGAAATAGCTACAAATGGAGCAAGAGCTCAAACTAGGGCAACACAGATATTCAACCTATTTTATCTTTCAGTGCTTCAGTAGGAGGCAAAAGTGCCAAAAAAAGAGAGCACAGCTGCCTGAGAAAATCTAGATTAACAAATGATTATTAAAACTGTGGATTAAGGACACAGCCTGACTTATGGCCAGATTAATCTCCTCACAGGCGTGTTTACTTTACAAGAACTTGGCTGGTACATAAAATATCTCCTGACTCCCAGTTTAAGTCTTGCTTAATTAAGCACAAGCGAATTGTGAGCACCAGAAACTAATTGAGCGACACATATTGAGGCAGACTGCAGAGACTTGGCTGAACTGGGAGAAGCTGTGGGCCTTGGCTGATTTGCACGGTCAATCCTGCTGTTCCATTCATCACCAGCGCCAGCTTGACCAGGAGGGTGCTGGAAAAAGTCCCGTCCGTTAGAGGATCAGACACTGAGGTGGAACCACTTTCCTTTTAGAGTTGATCTTATACTTCAGACATCTTCAGTTCTCACCTTTATGACTATTTATTTTGGGTAAAGATGACAGAAAAGCTGTGAGGACACACAAAGGGCAATTTTTTTTCTTTTCACTTTTAGTAAAACAAAATCAAAGAGACTCTGGGAAAAATAAATCTGTTTCTGTTTTCAGTAGGAAGGTCTGCTTGGAATAGAACTGAGGTCACAGTTGAGACTTTCCTGGATACACTTTTGTTAAACCTTAGAAAGAAAATCTCTGCTAATAGTTGGATTAGTGAGTCGTACTCTTGGCAGGTGACGTAACCTAGAGGAGTGCTGACAAAAGGCAGGAGGAAGACCGAGTCTCTGCAGAATGATTTCATCAGCTCAGGTGTCTGGCCAAACCAAACAGTTACAGCTTTGATGTACTTATCTCTTCCACATCTGGGTTCGCTTCTAAAGCCAAGACGTTACTGGTGAGAGAGGAGCACACTCATAGCTTGTGGGTTTTGAATGTGTCAGAAGTTTCCCTGTCACCCCTACAACCCCCACCCACTGCTATCATAAAAAAGCTGCACCTGTGGAAGCGAAGCCTTCCTGTTTGCTTTGGACCATCATGTACCTCGCTTGACCCCACAAAACACACACAAAGAAAAAGCTACAGCACGTCTGAGCTCAGCTCAGATAGTGAGTTTGTATCTGTTTGGATTAGAGCCAGAGCTTCACGCAGAGTCAGCAATACTTTTCTGACTTTTCGCCCTCCTCCCTTTTCTGCAGGTCGATGCTGCTCTTAAAGCTAAGGTTCATCCAAGTCCTCCTCCACTGTAACAGCAAAACAATCCCCGTATGATCCGAACTGAAAAATACAGGAGTTTCGTTAAAAATAACAGAGGAGGCGCAGGATAAATGATTATCTTTGATTAGCTACTTTTTGCTTTGTTGAACTAGATGGTGGGTGTAGTTTAATGTCAACGTTAGGGAAAAAAAGATATACTGTATAGTTAAAGCTCGTCCAAAAAGTAAAATATTTAGAGACAAACACAGACTTGTGATGTAGCTTCTCAAGCCTCTTATCAAATGTTCATTCTGCAGTATCAAAGTCTCTATAGAGATTATCTGTCAACATAAATACACTTAACTGGCTGACAGAAAACCATGTAAAGGAATAATTTTTCATTTTGTTGCTGTGAGACACTTCTGTTTTAATACAGCATCTGAGTTTGGTAACAAAATGGTAAAATGAGAATTAAATGCCAAACATATCTTTATCCACAAAAACTAATGAATAAAAAAAAAAAACAGGTTGATACTTAAGACTGGCCTGGGAACGCCTTGGGATTCCCCCAG
>JBBPBX010027835.1:26389-37021 GCA_038048925.1 Garcialebias charrua
GGCTGGGGAGAGGGAAGTCTGGGCCTCCCTACTTAGGCTGCTACCCCCGCGACCCGACCCCGGATAAGCGGAAGAAAATGGATGGATGGATGGAGGTTGATACTTATAATAAGTTGTACAAATAAAGACTATTAAAACATTTGGCATTCCTGAACAGAGGTGTACATCTTTCTGTAGGACTAATTTCTCAAGTACTGGTAAACTCCATCCTTCATGAGAAATCCCAGAACTCCCCAGTCTGCAGTCTGGTACCAGATGTAGGAAAAGATTAGTAAATCTGCTTGCCCAGTCTGCATATTCGTCAGGACAGGATATCCTACATACTAAGGCTTTCAAGCACACTGCTGCATAAAAGTGAGGGCACATTCATTGGAGCTCGACCTCCATTCATTAAACTACAACAGGCGTTCATGTTTTCCTGCACGCTGAGGGTGGATTCATACAGAGAAAGCAGGAACAGCTAAGATGCCTTTCATCAGGAAGGAAGGGCTTAATGAAACATGACACTCTTCTAGAGCAGAAGAGGATGTTAGGGCTACAATAACTCTTTGAAAGGACAGGTTTAATAACTTAAATGATATATTGACTAAATCAATACTTTGTTTTAAGTATATAAGTTGAGTTTTCTGTTTTTGTTTCAGGTAAGTAGTTCTAAAAATGAAACCAGACTTCTAGAAAGGGAGACATTTTAAAGTGAAACTTCGGTCTTGCTAGAGACACTGCAACTTTAAAATGTATTCAGATTTCTGGAAAATCTTGATTTATGAGTGACTTAATCAATAAAGCGCACAATATTTAGTTTTAGTCTTGTTTCATTTAAAATATTTATGATTAACCCCGTGTAACATTCACTTCAGTGACTTAATCATCATGTAGCTTATTTAACCAGTTGAGTAAGGCGGTCCAAGAAAGCCATCAGAAAGGTGATTAAAGAAGAGTACCGGTAGATTGTTTTCTAGAGGAACACCTTGATTGAAAAGTTAAGGAGTTTTTATGTGTAACATAAGAAAATAGCACACTTATCAAATTAACAGACGTTAACACTAATACTGTACTGCCGTGTGTTTAGACATTGAAAGTGCTCTGTATTTGCACTGCACTCTGTAATCATGTCTTGAATGGTCTTTATTTTTGATAGTTTAATACTGTACTTTGATAGGGCAAAGCCATGGGAACAAAAGCATTACATGGTAAATGTGGAACAGATTTAAAGCCCCTAAAGAAACAGTTTAACATTTTGAGGATTGTGATCAACTACTTTAACCTTGGCATTAACTGTATAGTCAATTTGATGCTACTCTCATATATTTAGATTACAAACAAGGATACTAGCAGAAACGTATAACGTGTATACAAACACTAGACAGGAGACACCGTTTTGCTGTGTTCAGAGTAACAAAACTCTCCATTCAGCTAACTGCATTCGGTCAGTAGCCTTTTACGAACAAAAAGCTTATTTCCAAAATAACTTGGACACTGTGTACCTATAAATAAAGAAAAAATGTGACATTTTAAATCAATAAAAGCCTGTATTGGATTAAAATCACTACATCAAATGTGCAAACTAAAGAAGTATGTATCCAGCCACACAATTTAAAAAAGATTTAGTACGCTAAGTTCAAGGGGACTGTGAAGGCACACTGCTGTGGATTGGAAGCCAAAACGTTTAGTCGTTTTCGTGGTATCAAGTTTCAGCTGCTTAACAGTTTGGGATTTATTTAGTTATATTTAAATATTTCACAATATGCCTTTTTCTCAGTGGATGATAGGTCTGAACTTGATGGTCTTCACTCTACAACAACATTGTTGAAATAATGTGCAGTTTGGCATTACCTGACAGAAATAATAAAAAATGACTTTACAAAGGATCATAACTTTGCTAATGTACATATAGACATGAGTGATGTCTGCCTTCACATCTTGCTTCTGGCTGCAAAGTGAATAAGCATCTTGGGAAATATCTACTCTCTTAATACTTAAAAGCCAATGTTGAACAGCACAATATTTACCGTAGACTGATGCAGATTATTTTGATAAGAAGCTCTGTAATCCACTTTCTTTTCTTGTAATAAAAGAAGTCGCATAACAGAAGTATGACAGTAGGGCTGTGTAAAAATATCGATATTGCGATAAATATCGATTTTTTCTTTCCTAGAAAAAAATTGATATTCATTTGCAAGTATCGTACCTTAAAAAAAAAAAAAATTTTCTTTTTGAATGTCCAGAGGACCAGACTTAGCTTTTTTAGATACCTCTGCATCCCTGGCACCAGTGTATCCTCAGAGAGAGTCTTCTCCACCGCTGGAGATATCATCACTGCGCAGAGAAGTGCACTTCTCCCAGAGCACGTCGATCAGATTCTATTTCTAAACAAAAATCTGAGGAGAATGTAGCTCACTTGGTCTGCAGAGTAGACTTTCTGTTTAGAGTTCACTTATTAGTCAGGGTCTATCTACAGGCCTTAAGCTGCTCTGCTAAGATGGGTGCATTTGAAGTTAAATGTTCTTCATTACTTGAATTATAGACTGTTTTGGAGAAGTCATATTACTGTTTACTTACCAAGCACTTAGAGTGATTCCTTCAGATGTTAAGTGTCAAGGTTAAAAAGGTTTCAAACTATTCAGAGCAGGGCACTTGGTGCACTTTATTTACTTTACAAATGCATGTAAGCTACAGTTTTTACTGTTTCAATTGAAAGAAACATGTTTTCTCACCACTTCTTTGATTCATTTTGTCCAGCTGTCGACTTTAAGTCTGTGTCTATGTCCAACCAGAGCCAAGTATTGTGTAGTTGGTGCTTTTAATCAGTTTTCAGTTAAATTAATTAAATCCAAGTCTATAACAGTCTCAAAATGTCACCAAAATCACTCTGTCCCTTTAAAATCTTTCAGAAAATCGCAATATTGTATTGAATTGTATTGTTTGCTGAATATCGCAATATATATCGTGTCGTGAGCAGAATATCGTGTATCATATCGTATCGTGAGATTACTGTATCACTACAGCCCTATATGACAGGCTGCCAAACATTGCATTTTGGAAAGACATTTGTTACGCACTAATGTATGGTATATTTACTTGATTTCCAAAATAACTCAGACACTCCAAGTAAGCTCCAAGTGCTTTTTGGAAATTCACCTTTACCGGTAGTTCCAATGTTAAATATCAATTACATATATGATTGTTAGGTAAAAACTAAAAACTAATTTAGCTGTTTTGGAAAATTATCCTTTTTTTACATAAACTTAAAAGAAGTACAGGTAGGTAGTGTTCATGTTTAGTTTTTAATCAATTGTCTGTTCTTTACAGACAATCTTCCTCTGAGCAGAGAAAAATACAGATGTAAGGCTTTTTGCTGTAAAGATTCAGGAACCATAAATAAAAGAGGGAGGAAAGGCACAACACAAATAGATATTTGTAGATATGATTCAGGAGATTGTCTGTCAGCACTGAGAGTTCAAAGACTGAGAGTGATGCAGTGTGAAGCTGACAGCAAGACGTGAACCTTTTACCTTTTTCTTGCTGCAGTAGATTTGCCATTTCTTCTCTGCAGGCAGGGCAAACATGGCTTCTCTGTGCTTCTCCGAAAGGTCAAGCTCATCCTGTCAAGTAGGGGGGAGACAAGATGTTAGGAAATGTTGGTGCAGAAGCTTTAAAATTCACCACTGAGAATTGCAAGGAGACGCTAACAATTTGTGCTCAATTATGGAGCATTATCTTAGAGTGTAATTTATTAATGGGCTGCAAAGGATATCATATGAACATGGTGCAAATATAGAAATAGACACATAAATCAATTCTGTTTTCCTCTAAAACAAACACAAACACTAACAAAGGCTTTTAGAGCTTTGTTTGCAGCTGCAGATCAGTTGGTGCTAAAAATTGACTGATGTCATCCTCCATTCAGTACGATTGTGAATTAAATCAGATCGCTTCCAGGCTTTAGACATGAGAGTAATATGGAATAGATAAGGCGTAGTTTGCATGTTCAACATGTGGTCATGAACATCTGGAAACAACATGCGTCACAGTACATAAAGGCTGCAGTCGGGAAGTGTTGGAGTGAAAACTAGAGCCAGTTTGTGAAAACTGAGACGCAACAACAAGAGCTGTAACTGATCTGAGACTATTCTGAGCTTGAACAATATTGTGTAATTTAATTCGAGGATAACTGTACTCAATTAGTTTCATGTGCTGAAAGTCACGAGAAAGCCGTTTAGCACTTGAAAACAAAAAGGAATGTTTAAGGAGAATGAAATAAATCTTTGTGTTGCTTTTTTAAATTATTTTTTATAAGTGAAGACAACTGAGTTGTTAAAAGGACAATTTCATGTTGTATAAAAAGCTTGTTGATAAAGTTATCATTAAAGTGACTGGGTTTAAGTGTTTGTTTCCAACAAATTAAGTTAGATTATGCACATATAGGATGGTAACAGTGTGAACAGAAAAGCACGTGGCTGTTATCTTTTAGCAAACCAAGTAAAAGAAAGAATCCCTGTCTTCACACTAAACTTAGATAATGATGTCTTCATAAAGAATGGTGGACAGAAACAAGCAATTAGCAGCTAGTGGAAGCTCAGACATACAGAGCTTCTGAATGAGGCCTATTCATGGGCAAAATTTCATGCTTACATTACTCTGGCAATCACGAGAGAGGAAACAGGGCCAGAAGAGAGAGTTGGACATGACAAACTCCAAGTGACAATGAAATGAAAAGAAAGGCAGGCTGCCCCGGTTACCGTACTCAGTATATATAAATGTGAACTGGGAGAAAATTACAAATAATTTGTTGTCAAATGAAACAATGAGGTAAGAATATATTTCAAGAAGTCTTGTAAATTACTGTTAAGATCTTTAACTAAATGAAAATATATCACAAAAAGTGGGAACATTTGTGGTTGGTTGATCAGTTATTTGTTAGAACAATACCGGTATTTTTGGGCAATAAATCTCATACTGTTGGAAACCCTGTTAATTTAGCCTTACATGGTGACAGGTTTTTAGGAAAAGTTGAGCAGCAGAGTTGAACATGTCGACTTTGCCCATAAAAAAACTTGCCAAATTTTCATGTTGCCAAACTGTTTATTCTGCTATTGATTTTTGTCCAGAGTTTCTGGTACCCTGGTACTGACAGGCAGGTGCCTGAGTGGCTCTGGCTTGTCAGCACTTGTAAGCAATCAGGGACAATCTTCTATCTCTACTGTCTGGGACCAAACTTTATCCTCCAAGATTGCAACAATCGCACAGAGCGGTGATTCATCAGACTACCGTATTTGTCGGCGTTTAACACGCTTCTGTGTATAACCCGCTTTGTCTAATTATTGTCAATAAATTGGAAAAATCCATAAATAACACGCTTCGCCTTATAAGACGCATGTATTATGCGTCATCGCTACGCGACGCGTCAGCGCCTCATTTGCCCTGCTGAAAATGGCGGCCACAGAAGCGAGCCAGCACAAAGGACTTTACAAGATAACACAGTAAAAACTATTATTTCTTTGGTGAGAAAAAAAAATTATTAGCTGACATTATAGCACAAGGGTTCCTGAGTTAACTGTTCCTTAATCAATTCACGAAATGTTCAAATCTGCTAGATTTAAATTGTTTCGGTTTGACTTCTTCCAAACCGTCTCGGGCGCTACGAAAATAAATTATAAATAAATCGAATTTTATCTCAAATGTCTTATACTGTACAGGTCAACAGTTTGTAAATTAAACCCATATACTGTAATTACACTCTGTAAGCCTAAAAAATATCCGTCGAGTGGCTTAAGAGCTGTTTATCAAACAGTAGGTATCTGTTCACGTTAGCTAACTGCTAACAGATAAAATAGTTATTTTTTATAGCTCTAAATATCTTTTGCAGCTAACAGTTTGAAAATGACCACCAAATAATTACGCTCTGATTAAGGCCCTGTACACACGTAGCCGTTTATCAGTAAAACCGAACAGTTTATGATGCGGTTTGGCCTTTCATCCACACGTGAACTCTGGTTGATGTAACTATAAACGAATAATAACAAAACTCCGGCCAAAGTGAAGATTTGAGAACTCTCCGCTTTCGAGTCTGCGTGTGCACTTTCAGAACGGAGCTTTCTGCTCCACCGCCTCCAGCTGGAGCGGCGCTCACGTCACACAATGCTCTAAAAAAAGCACTAAAACGTCAACCTACCTGCTCTACATGATTCCCAGTCGACATTTTCCTGCGTTTTATTAATTTTGTACTCCAACACGGTATTTAATAGTAGTTCAACCTCACGGTCTGTCCACACAAACTAAAGAAAATAAATAAATAAATAACAGGAAGTCGCGGCAGTTGGAGGGTTGTGACAGCACTACACTGCCATCTATGGGTTCAGCATATTCATTACAACGCTCTCTGGTGAAATAAAACGGGACATGTAGACAAACATTTTAAATATTCGAACATGTATGGACAGATGGGTTTTTTTTGCGCAAATATTCGTTTTTCAAACACCAGGCTACGTGTGTACAGGGCCTAAGTTTCAAGAAAATCCGCAGTGTGGTTTATGAGTTATCCTGCTAAAAAAAACAGCTAACCTCACAGCTAATGTAGCTAATAATAATAATAATAATGTCTTTTCCTGTCATCTGCGTATGTTCCCATACACAGACGAAATTCGTCTCTGCATTTAACCCAACCACCTACCAGGTGGTGCAGTGAGCAGCCCGAAAGCGCCCGGGGAGCTGGAGAAATAGGTGTGCACTCATAGACACCCCAAGCTGGGTAGTGGCCGGGACGCGAACCCGCGACCTTCGGATCCGTAGTCAAAAGCCCTGCCACTAGACCATCTTGGCTCCTACATCCAGAGCAGGAGGCCGGGCAGCGACATTCAGTCCAAGCAGGAGGCTTTTTTCGGACACATGAACTAGAAACGGCCAGTGTACTCTCTGGAAGTTTCCCCCTAGCGGACAAAGGTGGTACTGCACCATTTTTTGGCCAAAATGAAAAACGGCGATATCAGAGCCAAAAATGGGTCTAAAAATATGGGGAAAAATCCATAAATAACACGCTTCAGTGTATAACCCACAGGACATTCAAATTAGTAAAAAGAACTGTGCGTTATATGCCGACAAATACGGTACCTCCAGAACTTTGGATGGAATGGTCTGCCTGCAGTCCTGACTTCAGCCCCATTGAATACCTGTGGGATCACTTGCTGTTCTTTCCAGAAGGAATAACACAACCACACTGGCTGACTTGTGACAAATGCTGAATGAAGAATAGGATGCCATCCCACAGCAATGTGACCAAGCTGGTGAGCAGCATGAGGAGGAGGTGCCAGGCTGTTGTAGCTGTGTATGGCTCTTCCGCATACTACTGATTCATTTGTTTGGTAAAGTAATAACTTCCTAAATTGCCAGTATGTCTTGATTATTAAGAATTTGATAATTCAAACCAATAAATAAAACCAACAAAAATCAACAGCAGAATAAGTTGTTAGGTATTTTCACAGAAGATTTGGCAAATTATTTTTATGGGTGCAACCCGCAAACTCAATTCTGTTGCTCATCCTACAAATTCATTTTCCTAACAAAGTATTTTGTCATAACTTTCCAACATAAAATTTATTGTCAAGAAACATTGTTACAACAAATAAATATTCAATCAAACACAAGTGTTCGTACTTTTTGTGCCATGTTTTTTTATTTAGTTTAAATTTTATACATACTGTATTTGTATTTCAAATAACTCCATAAGGCTTTCCTTTTTTTGCTGTACTGTGTGATTTATGCTGTTATTAAGACACTTCTAACTTTTATGTCACACAGTCCCAGGATGTGGGTACTGGTGTGCTTTATTAGTCTTTGGACAATGATGGACATTTGCAGCAGAGCAGAATAAACTACAGCTTTTAGATAAACACAGACAACACTTCAGAACGAGATCTATTTACAACGTTTTTGGTGATGTGGGATTTTTCCCTCTGAAATGTAACACTTAAAATGCTATTTTTATGTACTTCACGTGCTTTTGTTTATTTTTTGTTTTGTTTTTGCTTGTTAGAAAGTGTTATATAAGTTGGACATGTAGTTTTTATTAAATAAACAAGCTGAATATAAAAAGAAAAGCGAAAGAACTTACAACCAGCTCAGAGAACATGTTGTCCAACTCATCGTATCCTGGCATCGGCAGTGATGGCTCCATACTCTGCAAGGCAAAGTCCTCCCGCAGCTTGTAGGTGATCTCAGGGTGATCACTGCTGTTAAAACAGCAGAACATGAAGGAGAGACCACCACGGCCGCCGCCTCCCCCACGTTTTCGAGGAGCCATGGTAGTCTGATGTGTATCACTGGTCAGGTAGGGAGGGTTGGAGGCTCCCCTTGGGGCCTCTTTACAGCCTCCTCCACCTCAGAGTTTGGCCTCCGTCAGAGAGTACTGAGGACACAAAGAGAGGACACAGTGAGCTTCCAATACAAAGACTAAAGTCAACACATCTTTGGGTTGTCTTTTTAAAACCAGGCATTCACAAACACTACCGACAGCAAAAAGACTCAATTCAACTATAAAATATATTGCAGTAATACATAGTGGGTTTATTTTAGCACACACTGTATGACCTAAACATTTTTGCAGTTTGTTCAGGAAGTGTTGAAAACTGCAAGAAAGAGAATAAGGGTTTATACCATAAAACTGGACAGTAATGACTTGAAGGGAGTATTTATTTTAAACTGTTGTTTAGTGAAGTTCCAAAAGTAACCACAAAGCTGTCTAATCCCACATGAATCCTGGAGGGAGGCTGCTTCCAAAACAACACAACGGCATTTCAGGCAGAAAATACAGCCGGCTTACGACACAACACAATTGCCACCAAATACAACGACCAATGTGTTTTGTTATTTAACATAAAATTGCAGCAGTTCAACAGAAATACTGTTTTGGATGAAGAAAAGCTCTAAATTCTGCACACATACAGGTGATTGGTGTAAGACTTAAATATGGAATGCCTTTTTAAGGGAGTTTACAATGAAATCCATTGAAAAGTGAGGATTAAAAGGTTCAATTCAACTGTATAGAGTCAAGTCCTGCTATTTCAGCAGGGATGTTTGAAATGAAGACCATCATTTTCTTGGATTAGCAAACAGATATTCATCTCCCTTTCTTTCTTAGTCAGCAATGGCTTTCCTCCAAATATTGTACTAGTAATGATGATTAGTGAGGTGTGCCTGCAATGACAGAGCTTGTTGTTTAGAAGACTGGTCTGTGTAGTAGAAGAGCTAAATCTGGTATTTTTTTGTGAAAACCAAAGTGGTTATACTATAAACCAGATGGAATATTTTTGAAAGACAAGTGAGATTTAAAACATACAGAGACCAGGTCAAATTCAATCCTCCATTGCTTTTATCTTACTGATAATGCTTTCCTTCTGTCTTTGTAGGCATGACTTTTTTTTTGGTCCTCAGCAGCTGCTTTTTACCAGTAACATAGAAAATGTGTGCAATCCTTGCTGGATTATGGCACCATCTGTCCTGTGTGCATATATGCTGGACAAAAATACATACATCAGCTGTCATAAATGAACAACATTGCAGAGGAGGGCTGAACACATTCCACAAGTTTTTATCATTAAAAAAAGATTCTGGCTTGATTTAATATAAACACACTCGCAAATGCTTGGGACAACTCTTTATATGGATCGTTGTTGGACTTGTCTGCAATTTCAACAGAAACTGATTTGACTGGAGCAAAACTTGCAACAGACCAAGACAATAAATCTTGACAACACTTCAAGAAGAAGACAGTTCTTAAGAGCTACAGAAAGATTTTCATTTGATAAATTGAATTAAATCTCTTGACAGCATGCCATTGGCATATATGACTTTGGTACAGATTGGAACATTAGCCTCATAACAGCTGATGATGACTCCTTATCACGTCATTTATCGCCACTACTCCAATAGTTTGTTGTAAAACAAAATCGCAGCTCTTTTACTGATACTGTCATTTCGTCATCCTCTCTTCAGCTTGAAATCAAACAGAACCATTCATTTAATATTTGGTTGTGCTTACAACTTTCACACCATAAAAGTGATATTTGCTGTACTGTAGTTGTTGCAAAAGATTAAAACTGAAAAAAGCAAAATAATGAGATTTTAGCTTTGAGTTTTAACAGAAATCAGTTAAAACTTTTCATAAGCAATCTTATATGAGAAGAACCCTTGCACAAAATACAGAAAAAGCAAGAATTGGCTAATAAAATCAAGTGTCTAAGACTTCTCAATTGTCTGGCAAACAAAGCTGGGATTGTCTGCACCTTGCTACAGCCCTTCTCCTCTGCTTTGACCCTACAGAGGCTGTGCTGCATGAATTTCTGCATGTCCTTTCTTGGTGACTGGAAATCTGCAGAGCATGACCACATTTACTCAACCTTCTACAAAAATTTCCTATAAGTCAAAGGCTGCACCCAGACAGAATGCATCATCTCTAAATTTAGTGTTGGAATCAAAAATCGCAGTTGTCTATATTCAGGAGCCGAAGTAACAGACCACACCTACCATAGATGTTTCTTCCACAGGAGAAAGTGAGGATATTTTCTAACCTCATCTTATTAGCTAAATATAAAAAAGGTACTTTTTGTGGTGCAGTACCTAAACACACAAATCACCGTC
>JBBPBX010027836.1:3280-22422 GCA_038048925.1 Garcialebias charrua
ATATATATATATATATATATACATATACATATGTGTGCGTGTGTGGTGGGGGGTATGTGTGTGCATTCAAAAAGTAAATATAACAAAATATTGATTGGGCGGGTTTTTGTGTGGTGGGGTGGTTTTTAACAGACTCTTGGACTGGAAAACCTCGACTCTATCTGGCAACACTGTCCCCAGTTGGAGATATTTTTCCAACGTAACGATACCTGAGTTACAAGCCGTCATTTCTGACATCACTGAGAGGCTAATAGCCGGTAGCACGGCTTGTTGGGTGAGTTTTACCACAGACATTTTGACGTTGTGTTAGCCCCGTTAGCATGATTAGTCTTACAGCACAATGAATAGACAAAAACTTTTATTCATTCATTCATTCAACCTTTATTTAGTCAGGTAAATCTTATTGAACCTCATGGGCTCATTTACGAAAGCGACCTGCTAAAACTAAAGAACGATGAACAGCAATGGTAGAATTTTCTTAAACAATAAACAATAAACAAACAATAAACAATAAACAATAGAAAACAAAAAAGAGAAAAAACAAAAGAAAGAAATACTTTTTTTTTTTAAACAAAGTATCAAAAAACGAGCAAAACATAAGGTAGACGTATAAAATCAAAGACAGGAACAAATCTGCATTGGTTTTTGCCAGGATTCCAACAGATTCTGAAAACCATTTAGAGAAGTCAAGGTCGAGAGCTTCAGATCTTTTTGTAAGATATTCCATGAAGCAGGAGCGGAGTAGGAGAAGGCCCTTTTTCCAAGTTCAGTCCTCACTGACGGAACACTGCAGGTAATCATGTCCTGAGAGCGCACGCTGTAGCTGCACTCACGCAAAGACATGTAGGAGGAGATGTATGAGGGCAGCAGACCAAGAAGTGATTTAAAGATGAAAATGTACCAGTGGAAGAGTCTGCGTGAGGTTAATGATGTCCAGTTAACCAGTGAATACAGGGTGCAGTGGTGGGTACGATAATCACAACCAGTTATGAATCTTAGTGCACCATGATAGACAACATCCAACATCCGCAGGGTGCTTGTAGGAGCATTCATGTAGAGAATGTCACCGTAATCAATGGAGGGAAGGAAAGTCACAGATACAAGGCGTTTCCTAACATTCAGTGTTAGACATGATTTGTTTCTGAAAAAGAAACCCAGTTTAACTTTCAGTTTCTTCACTAGGTTTTCCACGTGGAGTTTAAAAGAGAGATTTTAACTTAAGAAGGCTGTCCTTCATGCACAGGAGTGCAGAGGATCTACACTGCAACTAGGAACCTGGAACAAGCCTCCACAAGTGAGACAGCATCGCAGGTGACTAATGCTAATAAATAACATTTAACACTTTTCATTTAATATAAGTTAAAGTGATATACAAATCATGTCTGTTACTGAATATATGTCACCAGCTCTTACAGATGTTTAACAATTTCTGTAGCAAATAAGCCTAAATAAGAGGGATAGTCCAATCTCCAATCTCTGGTGCTGAGGTCGCTGAGGTGGATAAAAAGCTCTGCAGTGGCAGGGCTCCGGGGGTGGATGAGATTCGTCCTGAGTTCCTTAGGGCTCTGGATGTTGTGGGGTTGTGTTGGCTTACGCGACTCTGCAATATTGCGTGGACATCGGGGGCAGTTCCCTTGGATTGGCAGACTGGGGTGGTGGTTCCCCTATTCAAAAAGGGGGACCGTAGGGTGTGTTCCAACTATAGGGGGATCACACTCTTAAGCCTCCCTGGTAAGGTCTATTCAGGGGTTCTGGAGAGGAGGGTCCGTCGGATAGTCGAACCTCGGATTCAGGAGGAGCAGTGTGGTTTTCGTCCTGGTCGTGGAACACTAGACCAGCTCTACACCCTCAGCAGGGTCCTGGAGGGTGCGTGGGAGTTTGCCCAACCAGTTTACATGTGCTTTGTGGACTTGGAAAAGGCATTCGACCGCGTCCCTCGGGGGGTTCTGTGGGGGGTACTCCGGGAGTATGGGGTACCAGGCCCATTGATATGGGCTGTTAGGTCCCTGTACGACCGGTGTCAGAGCTTGGTCCGCATTGCCGGCAGTAAGTCAGGCTCGTTTCCAGTGAGAGTTGGACTCCGCCAAGGTTGCCCTTTGTCACCGATTCTGTTCATAACTTTTATGGACAGAATTTCTAGGCGCAGCCAAGGTGTTGAGAGGATCCGTTTTGGTGGCCTTAGAATCGCTTCTCTGTTTTTTGCAGATGATGTGGTCCTATTGGCTTCATCAGTTCGTGATCTACAGCTTTCGCTGGAGCGGTTTGCAGCTGAATGTGATGCGGCCGGGATGAGGATCAGTTCCTCCAAATCCGAGGCCATGGTCTTGAGCCGGAAAAGGGTAGCATGCCTTCTCCAGGTCGGGGAGGAGGTCCTGCCCCAAGTGGAGGAGTTTAAGTATCTCGGGGTCTTGTTCACGAATGAGGGAAAACTGGAGCGTGAGATCGATAGGCGGATAGGTGCAGCGTCCGCAGTGAAGCGGGCGCTGTACCGGTCTGTCGTGGTGAAGAGAGAGCTGAGTCAAAAGGCAAAGCTCTCAATTTACCGATCGATCTACGTTCCCACCCTCATCTATGGTCATGAGCTCTGGGTTATGACCGAAAGAACGAGATCTCGGATACAAGCGGCTGAAATGAGTTTTCTCCGCAGGGTGTCTGGACTCTCCCTTAGAGATAGGGTGAGAAGCTCAGTCATCCGGGAGGGACTCGGAGTAGAGCCGCTGCTTCTCCACATCGAGAGGAGCCAGTTGAGGTGGCTCGGGCATCTGGTTAGGATGCCTCCTGGACGCCTCCCTGGTGAGGTGTTCCGGGCATGTCCCACCGGGAGGAGACCCAGAGGAAGACCCAGGACACGCTGGAGGGACTATGTTTCTCGGCTGGCCTGGGAACGCCTTGGGATTCCCCCAGAGGAGCTGCTTCAAGTGGCTGGGGAGAGGGAAGTCTGGGCCTCCCTACTTAGGCTGCTACCCCCGCGACCCGACCCCGGATAAGCGGAAGAAAATGGATGGATGGATGAAGAGGGATAGTTTCTGACAAAGGAACATATATAAAATATCTGTATCGGTTATCAGCCAAATAAATTTTACCATATCGGATATCGGCCAAAAATCCAAAATTGTACATCCCTACTTTAAAACAACTGACTTATTGCTTTAAATTGACCTGCTGGTTTCCCCCTACCGGTACTTGAAATTTTGTTCTTTTTTTCGGCTTCTCCCTTCGTCAGGGGTCGCCACAGCGAACTAGTCGTATGAAGACTTGGCAAGTTTTTTTTTTTTTTTTTTACGCCAGATGCCCTTCCTGACACAACCACAGACCACCAAGCTACCACAGCCCTCTGTGTGGAGCAGAGGGAGCAGATGGTGGGGCTTAAGGGCCTTGCTCAAGGGCCCAGAGTGGGGCAGATGAGGGTGGAGACAGGTGTGACTGCTTCACTTATCCCACCCACATTTTTTAATGTTGTCGGTACCGGGGCTTGAACCAGCGATCTTCCGATCACAAGCTCACCTTCTTAACCTCTGCACCACCACTCCCAACCGACCGGTGCTTAAATGTGACCTAAACATAATCAGATCTTACCAGGATGGTTAAATACAAAGACAGCTATACTAATACTGTACTTGTGGAAAATTGAAAACACTGTTTCTTGATTTATTCAGTAAATCTGTTGAGTGTAGAGCAGTATGAAATGATTAGATTAAATTTGCAGAGGAAATCAATAAAGCTGAAAAAAAAATATATAAATGTGTGTGCGTGTTAAAAATGACATAAATCTGCAAATGAATGTTGAACACATATAAACATTTTGTAAATGTCTTATATTCTTTTATACTTTGTATTTTGCATAGTTTCACCATAATTTATTCCAGCATCCATATTTTATAAATGTATAATTTATAAATTATAAATAAATTTCTGCCTAAAACTAAATATTATTCAATATTTTTATATACTTGGACTTGAATTTATTCACTTTTGTGTCACTATTTATTGTTTAATTTATTCCTTCTTATATTTTTCCATTCATGTTTTATCATTTTTGACAGATTTATTCTCTTTTGTGTCACTCTCTCAAATCTGTTGCTTTAATCATCCTTTATGAAAAGAAACCCAGAAGTGTCCAACAGTCATCGGGCTGTTTGAAACATCTGCAGACCAAACTTTAGGACTGAACAAAGTGACTCCAGTGGGTCACAGAAACTCTTCAGGACAGAAACACTCAAACAGCAGCAGGAAAAAAAAAAATGAATGCAGATCTAAAACAGGTATTAAAGTGAATATCGCCCAGGGCTATCATCAAACCCAAACTGACAGAGGTGAAAGAAACACAAGATGATGGACGGGTTATATAATTTCACTGTAACATTACAGGGGCTGATGAGAAATGTCAAAATTTTTACACTTGCAGAGAAAGGTGATTTAAAAGACTACACAAAGCTCAGCCTCAAGTAGAGAAAATATCTTTATAACATGTCAAACTTCTGAGTTGGAACAGAGCAGATCAAATTATTTAGACCTATACATTTTTTAAATCTGAGGATTATCTACAATATCTGAATGCAATATTGGATTACAATAAATAATGTACATAAAAATCCTTCAGTTGAATCTTTCAGTCTATTTTATTGCTCACAACTGAGGGCAAAGTGGCAATAATGTTTTTACCTGTTTCTCTGTGTGTGAACATGTGTGTTCCCTTGACTGGAGTGTCAGCAAAATATCTTATCACCCACTGGTCAGGTTATATTACAGTTTTTAGAAATAAGTCATTGGATCTACATCTGTAATGTGAGTCAACCCAATACAGTAGACCTTTTACCAGTTGACGTCATTGCGCATGCGCACTCGCATTTTTCGAGAATTTACCGGAACCTGGGGCTAACGCAGCCACACTACTGGATCATTACTGCCAATGGTCGCGATGTGGAAATATGACTTTTATTGTGTTTATAATTGTTCGAGGCAACGTAAACGAGTAAAACAAGAAGGTGAGACGTTCGTTTTACCAAGTCCCTCTAGGAAAGTCGAGTAAAGCGACTAAAAGAAGGAAGATGTGGCTTCAAGCGCTTCGCCGGCAGGACTTCACCCCGACACAAAACAGCAATGTGTGTAATCGGCATTTTTTATCTGGCATGGCCATTAATGATCTGAACTCCGTGGATTATGTTCTTACATTACATCTTGGATATGGGAAAATGACAAAACAGAGAACAACCTCCCGCAGCAGAATGCTACTGGACAGTTGATAAGCTAGCTAGTTCTACTAGACCTCTCTGTACCTCAGTCCACTGCCTGTGTTGAAGTTTCAACCTGCGACATGCAAGGAGATTCTTCCTTCAACCCCCCTGAAGAAATAACAGGTGAATAAAATGTCATCAAGCATGCAGCTCTATAAAAATGAACAGACCACTGCACTGTTAGCCCGTTATCATTTGAACTCTTTCTGCGTTGAAAAAAGATAGTTTCCACAAGACAAACATGTTTTATTAACATAATTTGAAGTTTGACAGCACTGCATTTTTGAAAACATTTCAGCCATTTCTCTGTTTCTGTAAGTTATTCGCACAGTTTTGCTGGGAGCATCGGTGACATGCTGTCACAGAAAAAAAAATAGCAATCCTGTCATCAATGTGTATAAGCATACAGTATACAGCATACAGCAGGTTGCTTTCGCAAATGAGCCCTCGAGGCTCAACAAGATTTACCTGACTAAATAAAGGTCAAATGAAAACTATACATAAGACTGTTTTGTTTATTGTCAAATATGAATTAATACTTTGTTTTACAGCAGCAACTGGCCAACAACTCCTTGCTGACAAAGGGTTTGATGTCAAGTCAGAGGTGGAAAAAGGGGAGCTAGTCTGAACCTTCCCCCCTTTCTGCATGGGCACACTGAGGAAGAGGTATGTATTGTACAAGGAGTGTTGTGGCTTTTTGAAGCACTAATTGCAATAAAGTAAAAATATCTTTGTAAGTACAGGTGTTTCCGGCAGCGTCTAACTGGTCCGGCGGGGCACAAAGATTCGCTTGCCCGCTGGGCCGACACGCATTTATGGACCTGTCAGGCCTGTCATGATCCAAATATATATATTTTAAATAAATTCTGTCGACCGTGACATCACATTGGTTGAAGTTTTTGAAGGACATCACGCTAATCCAATGAAAACTCACAGCACTCCTCAGCTGGCTCAGTCATTCCCTCCCCAATTTGACCAAATTTATATACTGTATTCAAATCCATGTTTATTACAGTAATTGATTAATGAAATAGTCCACACATCCCAAAACAGACATTGATTGTAGTACATTAAATTTAGAAATGAACACACCAACCTTTAAATATAAAGCAACTGTGCTCTAATTTGACTTTTAGTAAAGTGGAACTTTTGTTTAGTTAAATTTTTTAATCTGTTAATATACAAATGCTGTTTTAGTCACATTTTAGGATTTTGATGACTTAACAGAACCCCATAAACATTAAACTGTCTAAAGTCTCCAAGTTGTCAGAGAAGGTATCATTTAAAAAAAACATTAGCAGGTTATTTTCTGTCCTTGTACGCTGCTGTCCTTTAACAAGTGAAATGCCAAATACAAACACATCCTCTAGTATGTGTTGTTTCTGTTTGTGACTTACATACCGTATTTTCTGGTGTATAGGTCGCACCGGTGTATAGGTCGCATTGTCCAATTATCACCAATAGATTGGAAACATCCCTAGATAGGTCGCACCGGTGTATAGGTCGCACCTACGTTTAGCTCTGCTGCAAATGTCTGCCACAGGAGCGCACAGCAAGGCTTTTAAGAAGATTAACACTTAAAAACAATTATTTGTTTGATAAAAATTATAGCAAATATGTGTCTGAGCTGAACTTTTCCTTAATAAATGAACGTAATTGTGAAATGAGCTGGATTTAAAAATTTGTTTCGCCGAAAGTGATAACAAGCCATATATAGGTCGCACCGGTGTATAGGTCGCAGGCCTTGAAAAAAAAAAAACATAAAAAGGTGTGACCTATACACCAGAAAATACGGTAAATAATGTGTGTGCGCAACAATGGAATGTAATAATTGAATTAAAAATGAAACCATTTCAGTAATGCACCGTTTATTTTCTTACCCAAAAAATCTGGTATAAACATCTTGATACTCCAGCTGTATTTAATCAGTATCTTTAAACATCATATCAAAATGAAAAAAGTTTCTGTTGCAATCATCTTGACGTGCAGAAACAGCAGCATAATTTTTTTTGTGTTTGAACCATTCTTCGCTGCAAGACTGTTTACGTCTTTCTGCCTCAATTAAACCTGATTCTGCTTGTGAGACATTTAAAGATATTTTGAACTTCTGGCAGGTCTCTGATGGTGTGGAGACTGGACAGGTGCCAAGGTCGTCAGCTATACTTCATCTGCCGGAGGGTCTGGATCGAAAACCGCAGGGGCACAGCATACCTCAAAAGAAAAGAACATGAAACATTAAAATGTAGACAAAATAAAGGAATTAAAGAAAAATACAGATACAGTAAGCGTTAGTGGTTTTTAATGTTTACTACTACAACCTGCAAAAGGTCAACAATGGCTCCACGCTGAAAATGAAGACCAGCAGTGATGGGCTCATTCCGGTCACCAGGATGTCATGAGTCAAATACGCAGGCTGTTCAGCGTTCTCCTGGAAAACTTCTCAACGCCGATGTCATGCCTTAAATGACACCAACATGAAAAATGTGGATGATATCAAACATGTTGACTGTCATGTTTGCAAATCTGTTTGTAGAAGTGTTTTTAAAAAAATGTCCAAAAACTATTCCAGATCTTACAATTGTAGAAAACATTTAAAACCGTACATATGTCATTGCATTTATTTCTTATCTAGTGCCACTAGAAAACAATTAACAATAATTAACACAATACAATAAACTACAATTGTACAATGTTGAATAGTTTTTTGACTGGAATAAGACAAAATAAGTGATATTGTATTATTCCAGTTGTTGGTGAAGTTTGACTGAAAGTCACCTTTCTGGGTATTTGTGTTATAAGCGTAATATGAAATTTCTTCAGGAACACTGATTAAACTCACTTTAAAACTTGCAGCTCATCCCAAGTAGCAGGTGCAGTTCGTTTTTGGGCTGGTCCCTTCCATGTACAAGGTAACTGGGTGCAGGTTGGTTTAGAATGTATTTCCAGCATGGTTGCAGCCACCTCGTTGTCTGCAAAAACAATCACAATATACAACCATATTGTATGTGTCATTATGGAATTCACATGCAAAATATATTGTTTGTAATACATTTAAGATTTTTACACATTTTACGTCTAATAAAGTGTAAGCTGTATAAACAGCGTGTCAAAAGTGCAATAGTAAATACGTTATCAAACATAATTAAATTTTCCCAAGGAAAGCTAATAAATGTATCTCTTGGGATAGTTCTTATTTTTCACATCACAACATCACCAATTGTCTCAGGTTGTATTTAAGACATAGTTTACAGAAATCAAATAAGAAATAAGGACGCTACGAACATTTGTGTGACTGACTCAAACGTCATGTTTTTGTTTGCATACTGTGCTAATACTGACAGCTCTTATGAAGACATGGTGCTAGTTATAGCAGCTAACAGAATATGTTAAACCTGTAACAATAACCAAATCAGTCTAAATATCAGAAGTATTGGCGTGAGAAATTTAAAACATTTATTTCTGACGCCTGGATATAAAGGTTGTTGACAACGACTCACCCTGTTGGACATTCGCAAAAAGCCTGAAGGATTTCCCCATTTTCCATCAGCGCACACAATCACCTCCTCTCGTATCCGCGGCACAATGTTCAGGCATTTTGACCAGTGGTTGTTCACTATTTTAAGAAACCAAGCTTCTAAATTACAACTCGCTATCATTACGAAGCTCCTCGGCTCCTTCCTACTAGCCCCAACATCCGGTTTCGATTCGGCGCGGCATTTTGCCGTCCAATCAGAACGCTCGTTTCAGGCGTGCTTTTCGTGATGACGTCAACTGGTAAGAGGTCTATTCAAGATGGCCACCACAGCCAACTAACCTTAGAAAACATAAGAATGCTATAACTGAACCAGTTTATCAGGTATTGTGCTCAGGAGCGATTCTAGAATCTGACCTTTAGGAGGTGCTTAGTCCCAATTATTAATCAATTATGGAGCTTGAACAACGTGGTGGCCATTATTGACAGAAGCATTCATAATGTATCATAATCTACAGTGGGTATCTACTCTAGCTATTTGAAAGATAGGAAACAGTTTGTACAAATAAATTATGTAAGATCTGACCTCTGTAATGTCACATGTGGAGTTCCTCAAGGTTCTTTACTTGGACCAAAGTTATTTATTTTATATGTGAAGGACTTGGTAAATGTGTCAGGACTCCTTAAATGCATTTTCTTTGCAGATGATACCACATTTTTTTTGTTTGGGTAAAGATATAGAACGGGTGTTGGCATTGAGGTAGACAGAATTAAAAATACAAACTTGGTTTAAATTTAATAAATTGTCAGAGTCAGAGAGTCAGAGAATCTTTATTGTCATTCACACCACATGTGGTACATGGGATGAAACAAGATTATGTACACAGGGTTCCAGTTACATCCATCAATAAAACGTAAAAGAAAAACAGTAATAACATCTAAGATATGAACTAAGAAAAACATCAACTAAAAATACACTAAGCACTAATATCATAGAAAACATTACTCCAAACAGCAGCACAAACATGATTCTGTATGAGCAGATCATTAAACTTAGAACAAATTACTATATGATATTCAGTAATAGAAAGAGAAATGTCAATGATCCATTTAGAGTGGAGGGTGTTGAGATTTGTAGCGTTAGTGAGGTGAAGTTTGTGGGTGTTATCATTGATGACAAACTGACATGGAAACATCACATACCTGTACATTCTGTAAGAATACAAGTAGCAAAATCTATTGCATTAATGTCCAAAGTCAGGGACTTATTAAATGATAAAGAACTGTATTTGTTGTATAACACAATAATTCTTCCACACTTAATCTATTGTATTGATGTTTGGAGGGAAAACATATAAAACAACTACAAAGCCTATTTTTGTATTACAAAAAGAACTGTAAGAATTATCACTAGAAAACATTACTGTCATCCATCAAGCACATAATTTTATCAACTGAATTTATTGACGTTCCATGATTTGGTAGATTATATTATATCAGTTATGTATAGGGCTCATAATAACACTTAAATAGCCAATTAAATTTTGTTAAAAGAGAGTTGTTATAATCTTAAGGGGATAGAGATATTTCCATCCATCCATCCATCCATCTTCTTCCGCTTATCCGGGGTCGGGTCGCGGGGGTAGCAGCCTAAGTAGGGAGGCCCAGACTTCCCTCTCCCCAGCCACTTGGAGCAGCTCCTCCGGGGGAATCCCAAGGCGTTCCCAGGCCAGCCGAGAAACATAGTCCCTCCAGCGCGTCCTGGGTCTTCCTCTGGGTCTCCTCCCGGTGGGACATGCCCGGAACACCTCACCAGGGAGGCGTCCAGGAGGCATCCTAACCAGATGCCCGAGCCACCTCAACTGGCTCCTCTCGATGTGGAGAAGCAGCGGCTCTACTCCAAGTCCCTCCCGGATGACTGAGAGATATTTGTCAAACCTAAATGTAGAACTAGTTTGAAGGGACGGTCTACTTCAATCCAGTGAATTAGATTATGGAATAATCTGGAGAGTGATGTTAAAAATGCCAGATCAATGTGTATGTTTAAGAGAATGATCAAAGTTGGTTTGTTAAAAACAATATGAAATAGCTTAATGTGTATTTGTAACAATTGTTGCCCGAGAAGGAGTTACAGTATTTGTTTTGTTTAAGTGATTTATGGTTTGAATTTTTTTTTGGGTAAAAAGGGGCAGATATAAGATTTTTTTTCTTTTTGCTGCCTTTCATTTTATTTGTGATTGTACTTCTTATTGTATATTGAATTGTTTTTGTTTTGTTTAAAAAAAGAAGGAATAAACTTTATAATATAATGTAAATGGTAAATGGAGCTTACTTATATAGCGCTTTCCAGCCCCCTGTGAGGAGCCCCAAAGCGCATTACAGTACCAGCCATCCACCCATTCATACACCGGTAGCGGTAGCCTGCCATGCAAGGCACCATCCAGACCTACCGAAAGCAACTCGGGGTTAAGTGTCTTGCCCAGGGACACAACGACACATGGTGGGGGAACCGGGATTCGAACCTCCAACATTCCGATCGGGGGTTGGCTGCCACTACCACTGTGCCACGGCCGCCCCTTAATGTGGGGGACGCACACTGGTGTGGGGGTTCGGGGGGTGCTCTGCCAGAAAATTTATGCCATTTCCTGCACTCTTGTGTATTTTAACAGGTTTTTAAACATCTACGTTAACCTACATAAGTAAACACTTGATTCAATAACTATTTTAGACAGCATGGCACTACAAGAAATAGTGCTATGCTAGCGGCGTTTAATACAGACACACTAGGTACTTTGTAAGATCAGAGAGTCAGAGTCAGAGAGAGTCTTTATTGTCATTTGCACCGCATGTGGTACATGTGATGAAAACGAGATTATGTACACGAGGTCCCAGTTACATCCAACAACAAATGAAAGAGAAAAACAGTAATAACATCTAGAACTAACTAAGAAAAACATCAACTAGTAATACACAGCAGCACGAACATGAGTTTGTATGAGCAGATGGTCACAGATGAACACAGCAACAAGAAAACAGATCAGCATCAGTATGATGTGATATTTTGCAGTGTTTATTTTTTATTTTATTTTTATTTATTCATGAGTCTAACAGCCTCAGGGTAGAAGCTGTTCCTCAGTCTAGTGGTTCTACACTACAGTCTAGTGGTTCTACACATTGTAAGATGCTAGAGATGTAGCGCTCTGCTTTACATTACACAACCTAATAAACGTTTTGCACAAAATCAGTTTAATAATAATAATAATAATAATAAACTTTATATATAGCACCTTCCTACAATGCATTTCATTGACCAAGGTGCTTAACAGGACAGAAAATATAAAACCGGTACAATAAATCAGTGAAAATAAAATAAAAGCAACAGCAATAAAAGGAGGCAATGGAAATAAAAATGCTACATACTAAAATACCAAAAGTAATAAAAGTTACACACTGAAAGCTTTTTTGAACAAGTGGGTCTTCAGTCTGGTTTTGAACAGAGTCAGATCAGAGGTGGCACGCAGCTCAAGGGGGAGACTGTTCCAGGCTTTTGGGCCGGCAACAGAAAAGTTTAGCGTTAACCGATCATAACAAACAATTACTAAACTTATACAACCAGAAGTTACAACATATATCTACATAAAAAAACACAAAATAAAGCACAACTAGCATTAATTAACCTTTAATTTAACCATTAAGCATACAATGCAATTATGAGAGAAAATGAAGGATTTACCTGCAGTTACCTTCGTACAGATGAACATGTGGTACTTCCTGTTTATCACTGTTGTATTCAGCTGCTCACGAGGTTGGCTGCAGGGCTTTATTCATTCTTTACATTTTTCCAGGCTCCGTTTAGGTTTTGGAAATGGAAACTATTCCACCCAAGAGGCTAAAATCACCACTGATTGTGCTAAATTTTAATTAGGCAGTAGCTAAATATGATTCACAGAACATACCTGCTGGAAGGTTTATGTCAATTTCATGCCATATTTGATATTTTATAATAAAAAAAGTATTTTGTGATTGAGCTTGCTTCTTCTGACCTCATTAAATTTCAGACAGGGGGTGATTTTGTCACCACACAGCTAATTCTAAATTTCAAGCATCCATTATAACAGCAACAAACTGTCATGCAATTTTTTTAAAGAGATTACTTCAAACATAACCCTGACACAAAGTAGTTCCTCAGTTTTCTAATCATTTCAGAAATGACTCATCCTCATTAAAAACTGCAGTTTCTCAGAATTAAAAACGAAATAAAACTCTAGAAACAGCCTCAAAAGCCTAAAGAAAAATTTTTTTAAATCCTGACGCTAATAAAATAGGGGTTTTCTTTTATTAATGAAAGTCAGTCAGTAGTTATGGTTATTACATGAACTCAATCTATTCAAGAGAACCATTCAGGCTGTAGCTTTCCACATTTATGGATTAGGTTTAAAAAAGAAAGGAAGGATCTGACATTTAAAGGACTGTAATTGTTTAATTAATTATTTTTATTAAAAATAAATATAAACACTTGGTCATGTGTTTCAAGAATCTCAGCATCATGTGTAGATCACATTAATGTTTGGCACTGTTATTACACCCAGATTTGATTTCTGTATCAGATTTCACCAGACTTCTTTCTTCTTAGATCTTTGTCGACTCAGGAGGAGGAAAACGTCAAAGGTTAAAAACAAAGGTCTAAGCTGATACCAATATAATAATAGTGACATTTGCATTTCTTTAAATATAGTGCTTGCCATCTTGCATGCCGAAGTTTTAAATAAAGCTCTCACACAATCTGATAAGTCTCAGTATGCAATGTGGACGACTCTCAGCTACTACAGCAACACGCCATAGCCCAAAATTTGTCAAATTATGTAATAGCCTATAAATTATTATAAATTATAGTCATTTTGGTGTTTACTAATGTTGTTTAGCTGAAGTAATCTCACTGATTCCAGAAGTTAATCAGATGTAGGTGTACTGCCAATGTTTAGCTACCTCCTGAAAGTTTATTTTTATTTTTATGTAGCCTATCCAGTGGTTCATGAGATTTTTGCTAACAGACACACAGCAACTACATGATCATCTGCCTTTCATAGTGGTGAGTGACAACAATTTGCCCATCTCTGGCTAATATCTGTGGTGATAATCAGACAAATATCACTTCCTGGTTAGCTTGTGCCTCAGTAAACTTTTAGCTTCTGACTCATTGATAGCCTGAGTTGGCACATTGCACTTAGCACCACGTACTTGTTTTCTGCTCCTTTATTTACTTTCTAGAAAACACCACCTCCCTTTCTCTGTTCAAGACAGCCCTGAAAACACATCTCTTTAGACTAGCTTATCATTAACTTTACTAAATGTATTTTTATTATTTTGCATTTTATAATCCTTTATGTATTTTATATTTCAATTTGTCACTGATAATGTTTGAACTGTATTGGTTTGTTAAGTGTCCTTGGGTGTCCTGAAAGGTGCTTTTAAATAAAATGATTATTATTATTATTATTATTATTATAAAAAGAAATGTGCCAGTCTTTTTTACCTGTTGTCTGCTTGCTTAGCATGATTATTAGCAAGATATCACTCCTGTGAGTCCCCTGTTCATATTCTCCTCTGCTTCGTTTAGCTACTAATAGCAGTTGCTGTAGCAAAAGTTATTAGTTTTCTCTAAGCTGCAAGAATAGTTGTGCACCAATAAAAACAAAATGGTAGTAATTACTGCATCCCTGTTAACTGGTACACAAACACTTAGCTTATCTGATCTTGATAGCAATCTAGCAGCTCTAGCAGGGCCTCGCATGGACTACTCCAGAGGAAATATGAACTTAAAGTCAAGCCTGTGGTTTACCGCTAAACAACCCACATTTCCCAGATTACCAAGGGAAACCATCTTGCAATAAAGTTAACTAATCAGCTTTAGACCAAGCACTGGGTTTATCTGACTTATTCCAGTCTAAAATATTAATTCAGCAACACTTGTTTGTTAACAGTCATTTTGTCCTTTGTCTCATTACTCATATTTGTATCTGACAGTGTTGGATGTGCAGCAATAATGTACAAATGTTGTGAGTAAACCTTCATTTCTTTAAGTTTTTCTAAAGAAGTACTTGAAAAACTTTCTGTAGTACCTCATCATAAAAATATATATGTTTTTTGTTTAATAAGAAACTTAACCTTGACCTATGTCTCATTCTAGCATTAAAATACTCCTAAACTCAAGGGATGATCCATGGCAACACATAAACAATTTAGCAAATACCTAACTTATAGTTTTTCTAAGTTTGTTGACTGTCTTTAGTTAATGAGGAAACTATGAAATGTACTGAAAGTGTAGTGATTGGTGCTGAAACCCAGATGGGACAAGTCAGGTAAACAGTACAGGAAACAGATAGGCTATAGCTTTACATGAATACGGAACCCAAATCCTACAGAATCAAGTTCAGGGATCATACATGACAGCTGTTTTGTGCACTGTCCACTATGCTGCCATGGTCAAACACACACAAAAAATTGAATATAAAAAGGTAAAAAATAGCCAATGTCCAAAGAAAATGTTGGAAAAATACTCAAAAAGCCTGGAGAACCACTGAACATGACTACCATATTTTTCGCTGTACCCGTCGCACCGCCCTATAAGTCACATCAGTCCAAATATGTCTAATAAAGTGAAAAAATCCATAAATACGTTGACTCGCCGTATACGTCGCATCTATTACGTGTCACCGCTGACAACCTGGAAATGTGGGCCAAACCCGGGAATGTGGGCTGGTGTAGTGCCAAAAATCTATTAGATGCCAAATGGCGGCCGCAGGAGCATGGACGGGAGGACTTTAACAAGAATTTAACAAGATTACACTTAAAAACAATTATTTGTTTGCTCGAAATTATAGCAAAGATGTGTCTCAGTTAAACTTTTCCTTAATTAATGCACTTTGACCTTCAAATCAGCTGCATTTTCAAAAGCCGATATGCAGAAGCATGAACGTGCAGAGGACGACTTGCTGTCCATTTTTTTATTTATTTAACAAGATAAGCACCTAAAATCAATTATTTGTTAGCTTGACTTAATAGCAAAGGTGTGTCTTAATTGAACTTTTACTTAATAAATTATCTTCAATGGTCAAATTAGCTGCATTTTGCCAGGGCGGCACAGCGAAATGAAGCTGATATGACGGTTGCTCCAGGCAAATGACGATAGAAATTTATGCCAAGCTGATTGAGTCATTAATATCCATGTTTACCTATTACATGATACAATGATATGCCATACCGCTCGACTGCCATCTAGTGACTGAAAATGGTGGTGTTGAATATTTTCAGTCAGAATGAATGAAAAAGGTAATATCTTAGCCAAAAATTGGTTTATAAATATGAAAAAAAATAATAATAATCCATGAATACGGTACTTCAGCATATAAATCACAGGACGTACATCATGCAAAAAAACTGCAACTTATAGGGGGAAAAATATGGTACTATAAAGAACTACAATATAATCTAGCACTTTGATAGCATCAAAGACATCTTCAACATTGTTAATGCGTGAGATTTTGAAATACACCCGCCTTTTAAAAAACTATCTCTTTCAGCTCCCAAACGGATTCCTACAAATAGTGTTAAATGAAGAGCTGGCTCATTTTGATCAGCTGAGCCAAATAGTTTCCATCACAACTGAGTAGACTCTGTGATTTTAGATGTGTCCAGAGTGTACGCTGCCATTCCCCCAAGAGATAGACACCAATAGACACCAACTTCTCATGAGTCTGTGGCCGATATGTATCTTGATACACCTCCAACAATCTGACACAATAAAGACATGTGAGCATGACTCAGTGTGATTCAATGTGAATTTGAATCAATGCAAGGAGATTAAGAGTAATACAACAAAGCAAAGATCTCAGACATTAGATATTGAGACTTTAACTATCAAATTATTATATATTTTTTAAAATATTATTGGCTTAATGTCTTGTTGACTCTCATTTAATAATTAATTGGATTAAATTTGATTGCGACCTGTCCAGGATGTACTGCACCGTTTGCACAGTGATGGCTGGACAAGGGCACCAGTGACCCCCGTGACCCAAAAAGGAAGAAGTGGGCCAAGCTAATGGACAGATGGAGAGATGGATGGATGGAACAAACAAACTGGCAGTGTTACTGATCTGATTGCATTGTGCACCCTGCATTTATGAATCAGTTAATGTTTGCATTCCTTCAAGTAATAACAGCTACTTAGAAGTGAGCCAGTCTAGAACATACTTCCACCATCCATCCATCAACCATCCATCCACCATCCATCCATCTATCACCTTTCCCTGCTTCTTCCTTTCCAGGTTGTGGGATCACTGGTGCACATATCCAGCAGTTACTGCACAAGAGGTAGGGTACATCCTGGACAGGTCGCAAGTCCATCACAGGGGTCACAAATGTCACTTTGCCACTGCCTCATTTCTCATTGGTTCCACACCGTACTGCAACAGTTAATGGCCTGCTCAATGCTGGTACCCACCCCGACTCAGTCTGGTTTATGAGACTTGTTTGAGGTTCCAAGTGAACTGCTCCAAGGTGCTTTTGAAGTAAGCAGACAGCAGCTGCTGATTGGCCAGCAATGATCCATCACTGGATGGCCCATGAAACCTTCAAGCTACATCTGAACCGCCACTTCCTCTCTGTGATCTTGTTGATGGACGGCACCACAAGAAATGACTGCACTTACAGAGCGATATCAAAGATGATGGTGCAACACGGCTACACCTGGATAAGCTTAAGAATTTGAAGTCCGATTACAGGGCTATCAAGGAGTGGCTTGAACACAATGATCTGTTATGATACCTCCCACTTTGCAATAACGATCCTATCCACAAAGCGGGAAAACAAGTCACATGTGGCAAATCACCTACACCGAGAAGAACCGATAAGACAACAATTGACTGGAGTCACACTTTTCTTGTTTGTTTATCTTTGTCTTTAGCAAGTCCATTTGGCTCTTTGCATCCTGAACATTCCATTGCACTGTTAACCTTGTGTTAACCTTGTGTTAACCTTGTGTTAACCTGCATATGACAAATATGTAATCATAACTTGAACTTATAAGTGATGAAGAGGCTATAGAGACAAACAAGATTAAACAACCATTCACTCTCTCTCACTCACACCTAGAGACAATTTAAAGTTACCAATCGGACTAACATGCATGTTTTTGGTCTGTGGGAGGAAACTGGAGTACATGGAGAAAACCACGCATGCACCAAGAGAACATGCAAACTCCACCCAGAAAGGTCCCCAGGCTAGGAATTGATCCAGTGACCTTCTTGCTGAGAGGTGGCAGCTTTACCTCTTGTGCCATGGTGCCGCCCCTTCCATTATCTAAAGAAAACCATAAAAATCTCATAAAGTTTTACCTTTGTTCAAGTGGTTCATTTTATTTTTTTAGTGTACTGCTGTAGCAACGTATGTTTGGTCACATAGACAAAACATACAGACATGTTGCATCACACCAATGACATTTTTATGCTGACTAATGTTGATGAGTTGTGGCGGCCATCTCAAATTGGGTTAATGAGTTATAAGTATACATTCGATAAAAAGCAAACAAACACGCTGGGTTGACGGCAAAACGTTAATGACAAAATTTTAAGCAAACATATTGTACAATCTGCTAGCACTCAGAATATGTGTTGGGGATCAGTCTCAGCTACCACCAAACAATACTTTAAGTAAAAAACTGTAAAACTCACTTATTTATAGCCATTTAAAAAGGATCAGTTGACTGGGACAGCCATCTTGAATTGGGTCGACTCCCAAAATTTTTCAGTGTTCTGTATGTTCATCCATTTTCTTCCGCTTATCCGGGGTCGGGTCGCGGGGGTAGCAGCCTAAAGGCTGAGTTATAGTCGCGCTTTGGTCCGCAAGCTGGATCGCGCGCCGTGCGCGCGCAGAGCGTGGCGCGCGGCGCTGCGTTCATAGTTTCGCCACGTTGTTTATAGTTGATGCACGGCGGAGCATGGCAAAGTGCTGTTCTTTGAAAGCCCAGTCCACGGCGTCAACGGCAAAAGTCAACGGTGTGGCGCGCGGCGCCGCGCGCACTAGGCTTGTGGAGTTTCAAAAATTCGGAGGTGCGCGACATGCGCCAAGACGTCGCGCGGGGCCAACGCGCAGGGGGCGGGGACTGCGATATTGCGTCACTTCTGGCGCGCGCCCCTCGCGCACGGCGCGACGCGTCAAGTATAAATCAAGCTTAAGAAGGGAGGACCAGACTTCCCTTACCCCAGCCACTTGGGCCCGCTCCTCCAGGGGAATCCCAAGGCGTTTCCAGGCCAGCCGAGAAACATAGTCCCTCCAGCGTGTCCTGGGTCTTCCTCTGGCTCTCCTCCCGGTTCTGAATATCGAATAATTTATTTCTGCAAGTTCCATTAACATTCTTCTAGTGATTCATGAAGTAT
>JBBPBX010027837.1:9825-25810 GCA_038048925.1 Garcialebias charrua
AGTGACACGGACAAAAAGACACGAGAAAGAACTGGACGTGGCAGAAATGAAGATGCTGAGGTTCTCCTTAAGGCCCCCGCATAGCTCTGCGTACGTCCATACGCAGCTGTACGCACGTACTATGCAGAGGCACAAGCATATCCCCGCAGGGCATGTACGGGCAAAGCTCAAATTTTACGACCGCGTACGCAAACGCGTTGTCGCACAATAAACTGCCCGGCGCCGGACTGTTTACAGTAGTATGTGACAAATATATTAAATTCCCCTTCTTCATCCCTGATCTGGCCTTTTCTTTAGTTTTTTGCCAAAAGGCAAGTGATCACTTCCTCCTCCGTTGACTCCATGACTGAAATGATGAGAAATGAATGAATTTGTGACGAGCAAATTAAACTCGGGTCCAGCGTGGCTGCGGGAGGTTCTGCAGATTTCCTGGTGTTCTGGTCTGTGTGGGCTGCAGGACCAGCGCTCCCTAGTGTTTTTATTTTTTTAATAACATATAAACACAGAACACCGCTGTGGGTGCAGCTGCCAGCTCGCGCCTTTTCCCCCCACCCGACCTGTCAATCAATTCAGTAGGCGTGTCAGCAAATGACCAATCAGCGACCTCAATTTGTCCCGTAGGTATACGCTCTGCGCTGCAGCTGCTCAAATGACGTCAAGAATTTGGAGCGAAAACGCGAGAATGAACGCAAGAACGTACGCTGGGCTGTGCGGGTGAACTGTCTGCGTACATGCGTACGGGCACGCGTACGGACATAAGCAGAGCTATGGGTGAGCCTTTAGGGGTGACAAGGATGGATAAGATTAGGAAGAGGTACAGCACATGTTGAACAACTGGGAGATAAAGTTAAAGAGACCAGACTGAGATGGTTTGGACATGTCCAGAGGAGGGACAGTGGGTATATTGGTAGAAGGATGTTAGAAATGCAGCTGCCAGGAAAAAGACAGAGGATATATATGGATACAGTTAGAGAGGACATGGAGGTAGCTGGAGTGAGGACAGAGGATGGAGGAGGATGATTCACTGTGGCGATCCCTGAAGAGGGAAAAGCCGAAATCATGTGCAAAAATTTTACAGCCGCTTAAAACCCACAAACAATAAAGCGGATTAGGACCAGGTCATGGTTGCAGTTTTATATTGTTCCTCCAAACTGTACAGATTTTAGTACAGGTAACATGCCCTACCAGTGTGCATTTTACTGCATACTGTACTGTATATTTGTTGATATGGGTGTTAAGAGTCATACAAGTTCACACATGCTGCCAGTGCTCCACAAACATGTTCCCACAACTGTGGGACTCTGTAACTTAACCAGAACTACATGTCAATGTTAAATACAGTACGTGTCTGGAGCAATGGTTTAAAGTTGACCTTAACAAGAGTAAAAAGTAAATGTTTTTTTTATGTCCTTCTGTGTAGACGTACCCAACTGGTAGAGACAACTTTTATAAAGTGTACAACGTTGATCCTGGGTCTACGTACATGGTTGCAGTGCGCTGTCAACTAGATGAGAGCTCTTGGAGTGAGTGGAGCCCCACCTCTTCTGTGAAAATGCCAAATCGTACGTTTTCGAAGATCATTTCTCCACCACAGATTTTAAAGAAAAATGACTACTTTTCATGAAAAAACACTTTATTGTTGTTTAGATTTTCACAATGAGAAACCCTTCTGGATACTGGTGTCAATCTTCGCTACAGTTCCATTGTTGGCAACTGTGTGTATTTTGGTCCTGAAGCGGAAACTGTAAGTACCTGACACACTTTTGTACAGCGCATTTCTTTACAGGAGGTCAGATTAATAAATAAAAATCTCTTTATGACTTTTTATTGTTACTCAGTGTGAAGCAGTGGCTTCTGCCTCCTGTTCCTGGTCCAAAGATAAGAGGAGTTGATGTTCAACTTCTCAAGGTAACGCTGCATTTTATTGTTTTTCCAGAGCATCCAAAAACAGTTCCTTTGGCCTTACAAGAATATGCTCATTTAACCCTTCCAGAATGGGCATTCCGAGGATGTCATCATCGCTCTTTTTGGCAACCAGCACCTCCCCACTATGACGGCTTGGACGGACCAGAACGAGGAGTACCTGCTTGTGTCTGACAGCAACAACTGGCTTTTAACAGACCCCTACATATCTCAAAAAAAGAAGAAAAGCTTGATCATTCCTGATGGCGTACACTTAGAAATTCAATGTAGGGAGTCGACTCCAGGGCAGAGCAACTGTGAAAAGTCAGAGGAAGATGAGGATGAAAAGGATCACTCAAAAACAACCAGTAAAGCCCAATCAAAGGAAAGCTTACTGAACACGGAGACGCTGCAGGAACAGCAGAGTCCAAGTTTAGAGTCTGTGAGCAAAGCTCTCCAGCAGAAAGCAGCCAGCGGCTACGTGGACATTCAACAGCGTGAGAACACGCAGGTTGGTGCGGCAGGCTACAGCAAAGTGGAAGAGGTGGACGGCGAAACCGTTCTCATCTTCAAGACTGAAAAGTTCCCCGTTGGTTCGGTTGTTCAGAAACAGGAAGCGTTCGTGGACGAGAACGAGCCAGAAGACTACAGCAGGGTCAAAGAGGTGAACTGTAACATGGTTCTCATACAGAGACACGACTCTGCGAACACGTTCTGTAAGAACAAGGAAAACCACTGCACAGAGTGGACCAATCAGAAAAAAGACCCTCATGGGACTGACAGAGGAACAAGCTTACAACCAACGGGTAATGGATACATACTGTAGATACTGTTCCCAGGTTTTATGATGCGTGATTTGCTGATACAGATTGTATCTTTGATAATTCTCTGCAGCTAGAGCTGACAATAATTAATATTTACAGAGGAACTGACTGAATTTGATACAAATATCCAGAGTTGCCAGAGGATGAACCACTTGTGACATGTAGTGAAATTTATTTTTTGCAGACTCTTGGATAAAAAAACGAAAAGGATTTATTTTCTTTTAAGTTTTTAAGTGTAATGAAAGTGGATATTTAACATTTTGTCCAAGTCGTGCGTGGCTCCCAGTTACCTGTAATATATTTTTTAAAGGACATTTTTGGTTAATTCTTGAAAAGTTTGTAAGTTTTCAGCACATTGTCTAAAGACACTCTTCAACTTTCTGCTGTAGACGTCATGAAGGTTTAAAATGTCAAAGCGGCGCGTCGGCCACATGGGGCCTCGAGGAGCGGTGAAACTTGTTTGAACACAAACTACTTTTGGTTACGTCTTCACAAAATACCCGTTAACATCATTTTATTTGTTTAAAAGAAGAAAAACTGTTTTCACCAGTTCAAGGCTTCAGAGTTGTTTATAATTAAATTAAATGTTGTCTTACGGAGTCTTTTTTCCCTTTTCCCCGTCAACGGGTTAATCCTGGTCTGGCTGGTTTTTCTGAGACTTGTGTACAAGACACACTGTACTGCCTTGTGGGATTTTTAAAATAGTTTTATTTGAAACTTTGTACACACCAGCAGAGTACAACCAATTTAAAAGTGACACAACTGAAGTATTTGTAATGTGACTCGCAGTTTTTCCACCACTGGATGGATAATCTATTTAAATCAAAAAAGGCTTTCATTCAAACTTTAGTAGCCTATTATTTATTTTGCAGGAGCCTTTAAAATCCTGCTGATTTTAAATACAGTAATTGGCATTAGAAAAATTCTCATTCAAAAGACTGTCCTTACAATAATGTGTAATTATTTAAACAAAATATGTAATGTAACAATTATGTAATTCAACAAAAGCTCAGGAAGTGGCCATTTTTTATTGAAGAGTGGGAAATTAAAAGACAAATTTGAACTTCTAATTTACTTGCTGCCATACCAAAGTTTTTTCTGTAGCATTAGCAAAATATCTCATGATCCAGAGGAGGAATTTTAACAAAATACTCCCAATTTATGAATATCTACAACTCATTAACTTTAAACAGCGTTTCCTTGAAAAGTAACGAAGAGAAGGTTGTTGTCCCTGGGACTGATCCATACGAGGTGGATAAAGACAAATGTGTGTTGGACTCGCTGCAAGTGGTAACGTGGTGTAGTAATACTACGACTTTGTGACAAACAAAAGAAAAGTGCTTACACCACAAACGTTCTAGTCTTTGGACACAGCCAAAGCAGCAGTGACTGTGAAAGATGAGGACACTCAACAAAAGAACAGTTCTGGTCACAGGTCGGGTAAGTAGTTCCACAGGTTTAACGATGATGCTTTATTTCTAGACTATAAATTAAGACTTTGCACCCGAAGGTATACGTACAGTAGTCCATTCCCTTTAAAAGTCTGTAATTATGTATTAGTTATTTTGATCTGTGAAACTTAAGATGACCAATCCTGGTCCTGCAAGTTTTGTTTCAGGCGTGTTGGAGCTGAGAAACCTCTGAAACATGCAGGACAGTGAGGACCACCAGGGATGGACACTCGTTTTAAAGGTTTCTTTGCTTAACACACCGATTTGAATCGATGGATTACCAGGAACCTGTGACACATGAAGGGTTAATTCAACCATTGAATATATATTCAGTAATAAAAAGAAAACTGTTGATGTTCCACTCAAAATTGAGGGTGTTGAGATTTGTAGAGTGAATGAGGTGAAGTTTTTGGGTGTTATCATTGATGACAAACTGACATGGAAACAACACATAAATTCTGTAAGAATAAAAATAGCTAAATCGATTGCAGTACTGTACAAAGTCAGAGACTTATTGAATGATAAAGCTCTGTATTTGTTGTATAACACAATCATTGTTCCACACTTAATCTATTGTATTGATGTTTGGGGGAATGCGTGTAAAACAATCACAAAGCCTATTTTTGTATTACAGAAAAGAGCTGTAAGAATTATCACTAGAAAACATTACTGTCATCCATCAAGTACATTATTTTATCAACTGAAGTTATTGAAGTTCCATGATTTGGTAGATTATAGTATTTTATCAGTTATGTATAGGGCTCAGAATAACATATTACCTTTAAATATCCAAATGCATTTTGTTAAAAGACAAAGTTGCTATCTAAAAAAGCTAAGTCTGGTCCTCTGGACATTCAAAAAACAAAAGCAAAAAAACTGTAGAAACGTTTAGTCTTTCATCCGAAAAAAACCTAGTTTTTTTGACGAAAGACGAAACGTTTCTACAGTTTTTTTGCTTCGTTTTGTTTTTTGAATGTCCAGAGGACCAGACTTAGCTTTTTTACCTGGATTATTGAGCATGCATCAGGGTACAAAGTTGCTATAATCTTAAGGGAACAGAGATATTTGTAAAACCAAAATTCAGAACTAGTTTGAAGGGACGCGTCTACCTTAATCCAGGGAATTGGATTATGGAATATGGTTTGGAGAATGAAGTTAAAAATGCCAAGTCAATGTTTACATTTAAGAAAATGATCAAAACTAAATTGTTAAAAATATATATATGAAGTAGCGTAATGTATATTGTATTAGTTAGAAAAATTAGTTATTCATTTTATTCTGTTACTGGAAGATTATTATTGTTTGAACTGATTGTTTGAAAAAAAGGGGCAGATATAACAAGATTTTTTTTTCTTCTTTCTGCTACCTTTCTTTTTTATTTTGTACGTTATCGTTTATGGGATTGTTTTGTATTGTTTTTTTAAAAAATGAACAAATTTTATAAATAAAATAAAAATCAGGTGTGTTGGAGCAGGGAAACGGGTAAAGCAGAACAGTGGCCCTTCAGGCCAGCATTAAACTCTCGTTAATGTGTCCAATGAAATGAAACTTATGGAACATTGAGAAATTATTGCAGATCGTTAAGACATTTCAAGGTTAGATGTGCTTCGAATTGTTTACCTAGTAATGATTAGAAACATTTTTAAACTTTCAAGTTTAATGTTCACAGAGGAAGGCCACACCTTTGAGACCCTGTTATTATTTCTCCAGGTGGGGAGGTGGACTGTGAGCACTGTGGCAGGACCTGGGGGTAGATAATGTACATGTAATACATTTACATTGTTAATATTCCAGTTCTATGAAAACATTTGTCCAGCCATGCAATTAATCATTTTAATTACAAGTTGAAAAACCATTTTCTCAAATCCAATTATTTATTTTTGTACTAAGCACACATTTCTGTTTGCAGGTGCAGTCACATGGGATCACATCTGGACGAGGCGTACAGAGCAAACAAGATTCAAATTACTATGCCTGCTTATGTGAACAGGTTAACCTTCTCAGAGCTCAAAGCCATGGATTCCACTTCTTCACAAAGAAGTGATGGTGTGAGGTCACGGTCGGTGGAACGTCAGCGCTGAAGGTGCTGCAGGTTCAAGAACCAGTGGAAGAGCAGAAGTCTTTGCCTGAAATTTTGTCCAGGTGGGAGCACGTCCATCCGCTCTGTCTGGGCAGTGTGAACTTCAAGTCTTACCTGCCCGACATTTTGATCGATAGATGCCAACGAGTTTAGCAAAGCTGCACAAGAACAATTACTGGTATGCAAGCACTGACAGAGAATGCTGCACTGTCGTCGTGCAAAGATTTAAAACAGCAGAATGTTGTGATGAGCACTGGGCTCATCACCGAAAATGTAGACTCAAATCTGCTTTTTCTAAGTCATTACTAAAGGGAGTCCTGCTATGTTACCTTCAGCTATCAAGGCGCAGCTAACAAAAGGCTTTAAAGCTTTAAGTTGCAGCAACTACTCTGCTGGCTCTCAAAGTTGCAGATTAATGTAAACAAACTGAACTTTTTACATTTAAATGCCATCGATGCAGCTTTTAAAACATGGAGGTTGTGTGTCTCTTTTGACATTCTTGTACTTCAGCCAGTGTTTTCACAATTTCACATTGCACAACATTGTTTCCTAAACATTAAACGTTCTTGCAGAAGTGGCGCAACACATCATGTTGCTTCTCCTGTATCAACATGTCACGACTCATACGTGTATATTTTTTTCCAGCTATTAACCGTTTAGCAAGTCTGTGCCTCCCTCCACCCTGTAAGAACAAACTGCACTGCAAACCTGAATGAACCAAACTCTTGAATCAACAACAACGTGTTGATTTAGACTGAAATATTTTTACTACACCATGTTCTTACAGCCTGTTGTACACATTAAAACAAACTTTTTCCATCTCTTGGAGCATTCTTCATTTATTGCTTCATTAAAGTGATTGTCAATCAGCACTTCGGGTTATTTATTATCATTTAGCATCTTTTTTACTCATTATGTAGAACAGTGGATTGCGTCAGCTTATATAATTTGCAGTTTCGCCATGAATGACAAATTCTTGCAGTAAAGGCAAACAAAAAAATTAAATATGTTACACGAGGTGGTTGTACATAACTCAAAAAAAAAAGAAAAAAAAAAGATACCTTGAACATGTAGAAAACTTGAAGTTGGGTAATAAAATTTGTACCGTACATTAATCATATGAAGTCCAAGCTTCAATTTAACCCAAAGATAATTTTACGATTTAAAATAAATAACCATGAATAATGTAACAATGTAAAAATAAAAAAAATAAAAATTTAAATAACTAAATATTTCTGAATGTGTGAAAATTAAGTTCACCATTACTCGCTGGTATCAATTCATTTTATAATAAAAATAAATGAAAAATCTGATCTCCCTTCACTGTTTTTACAACTTAAGGCTAAATTTCAGAGCGAAGGAGGAATTCCCATTTAAATATGGGAACCTTTAAAGATGCTAGGAGTCCATTTTCTCTAACAACACAAGCTCGAGTGCCAATTTCCTACGCAGACTTTCTGTTTTGCATATAACCATGACTTCACCCGCTCTGAATCGTTTCCTATTACGTACGTGTTGTACGACGATCATCTCCCTCTTGTTAAGAGTTGCAAAGAAACACCAGTACAGGAACAAAAAATAAAAACAATTCCAAAACATAGTGGTAAATCATCCCTGATCATCTGTTAGTATTCTGTAATTACTGTTGTAGTTTTTTACAGATATAAAAACTACAATATTAGACATTCATTCAGGGCCACAAACAACGTGGCTGAAAATTCATATTTTTTTTATTTCTTCAAGTGGCTGGTTCTGTCCTGCTCCACTCAAAGTAAAACCACCAACTCAATGCAAATAAAAGCACAATTTGTATTTACCCAATCTTTTTATGATTGCAGCCCCCGGTTTGCGTTACTTTTTATTATTTTCAACCATCAGCTCTCCTCAGTGTTTTCTGTACATTCACCGTCCAAGTGCAACGACAGGAGCTGCTCCTCAAAGTTCAGAGTTGTGTGGTTACTTTTCTTCTCAAACACCTTCTTCCAGAATTTTACTGAGAAGCAGATTGAGAGGTGGGGTTAGTTGAGGTGAAGTTGCTTTTGACTCTCAGACTAGTAAAATATTTTATATCGTCTGAACAGTTAGTGGTGGTACAGTAGTCTCTCGCTACTTCGCGGTTCGTTTATCGCAGATTCGCTCAGTCGCGGTTTTTCAAAATAAGATTGGACACGGCACACAATTGGCTGATTGATGGATGAGCCGCACGATCTGCATGAAATTTGTATTTAAAATAATTTCATTTAGCACCTGCTGCACATCTGAGCAGTCCATACTGCAGAATAAACTTTCTGCTGCAGCTGATCATCAGTTCAGCATGCATTGCAGAGTGGAGAAGTGGGTGTGGCCAAGAGCGCTTGCAAGTGGCAAAAAGCAGAGAATGCATGCTGTGCTCTTTTAGAGCATTGACCGTAGTTTAGAAACATTGTTTAGAATATTGCAAGAGTGTGGGAAGGGTTTAAAACACCTTTATATATACATATATATACACACACTTTGTATAAACTACTAACTACTTGTACTACCGGTACTATTCCTACTTTGCGGTTTTTCACTTATCGTGAGTCTTTAGGGTGCGGATCCCTGCAATAAACGAGGGACTACTGTACATCAACCAGGTGTTGACAGGAGTAACTTACTGTAATCGGGCTCGTCAGGCCCAGGTGTTGGTTCCTCCCCAAATTCATTCAACGGTGGTGGTTCTGTGTTCGGGTCCATCTCTGGGTCATCCTGGCCCGACAGAATCCCCTCGTAGGCTCTGCTGGCCTCTGAAGACAACTCGATCATCTTGTGATAGTAATCCTGCGAGCAGCAAAATGTTTTATCTCATTAAAAAAAGAAGCTATATACATTTATTGATCTGATTTTATCCCACATCATCCCTGACCTGTGCACCGTCGTAGTTGAAGATGCCCACCAGGCTCACGGGCACAGCCTTGTTGACACAGCGGCCCAGAGCTTTCCTGGAAAGTGCAAACACGAAGGGTACACCTTGTTCACGACACATGCTGATAATGGTGTGGAGCGCCTCGTCCAGGCCACCTGTAAAGACGAGTTTTTCTATCAACACGAAGCTTTGCCACGTTCACGTTTAGACATTTCTCCCGCTGTTGAATATGTACACATTAATGACACGGCGTCTTATTTCCACTGAACTTAAATCTGAAAATAAATATCTTTAGTTCCATTTTTTCCTTTTGGCTTTAAGGTGCCCTCATGGTGCCGTTTTCCCATCACAAATCAAAACAGTTTCCAACTGATTTTACATCAGAGTTTATCAATACAGTACTGGCTTAACAGCACCGGACATAACATTATGAAGTTTTTTTTATTTATTATTCTGTTAACTTGGAACAACTTTGTGCCATTTCAACACCAGAAATCTTTCACCTAAAATCTGAAATATCTTGTATGAAACAGAACTAAAACATTTTAACAAACTGCTCCAGGCAGCACGGTGGTGCAGTTGGTGGAGCTGCTGCCTCTCAGTGAGCAGGTCGCCCTGGTTCAAATCCCAGTCCAGGGGCCTTTCTGGATGGAGTTTGCATGTTCTCTCCGTGCATGTGTGGGTTTTCTCTGTGTGCTCCGGTTTCCTCCCACAGACCAAAAACATGCATGTTAGGCTGAGTGGTAACTAATTGTCCCTAGGTGTGAGTGAAGGAGTGAATTATTGTTTGTCTCGTTTGTCTCCATGTGTCCCTGTGATGGACTGGAGACCTTTCCAGAGTGTCCACGCCTCTCGTACAGTGATTGCTGGACATGGGCACCGGCGACCCCCGCAACACGAAAAGGAAGAAGCGGGTAAAGATAATGGATGGATGGATGGACAAACCGCTCCAATTTAATTCAATCAATCAATCAATCAATTACCGTATTTTTCAGACTATAGGTCGCCGTTATTTGCCTAATTTGCATGCCCTGCGACCTATACATAGTTCCCACGTGACGTCACATAAGAGGTATTTCGGGTTTTCCGCCATTTTGGTTGGTAATACTTCCTTTCCTGACCACTAGTGGCAGCGTAGGTTACTGGCTGTGTAATATCAACCGGAAGGATTTGCCCTCCACAACATCAAGAATACGCTCCGATCACTTCTAGTCAGGTAAACAAAGATTCTATGTGAATAATTTTGCGAAACTGTGTGTGTTTGAACAGTTTTTTCAGTTTCTTGCTCTTCTGTTACTGTCTGTTACTGACGTTAGCTTAGCAACGCTATGCTAATGCTAACCTCCACTTCGTAACACTCACGGGAACAAGGTGTCCCACCCGTGTTTATCCTAGGCTCTTTGTTGTTAGGAAGCTGCTTGTTAATGATTTATTTTGAACCTTTATTTACCCTGTGACATCAGGCTGATACACACACGTTAATGACAGATAAACTGTCTCAAACTGAGACAGGTAATGCAACAAGCAAAACTCACAACAAAGAGCAGATCCGAGAGCTGCTCAGAAAATGTCACGGTGTGATTCCACAAAAACAAACTTTGCATGAATAAAAACCTGTTGTATATAAAAACTTTTTTTCTTTTTGTCCTCTGCAGCTAATCCTACTGATAGGGTGTTACTGAAGCTGGTCCTGAGTCTGCTGCAGCTCTGCAAACTAGCTGCCAGTCATCCTGGAGGAAATGACATTTTAGGTACACAATGTGTTAGTTGTTTAAAAAATGTCCACCCTCTTTCAGTCCATTTCAGGCTTTAATGTTTCAAGACATAATAAAAATGATCTGGTCATTAACAGGTTCTTAATACTGCAAATGCTGCACCAATCCGTCTGTCAAGCTCACGCTCCATTCTTCCATCACTCGTGACCAGAACCCCACACTGAAGTTGACAGCCACACTTACCGGTACGATAGCTGTTAGGTGCAACTGTATTTATTTTTTATACTTTGAGTAGCAAACTTGGAGTCTTATTTTAAACTTTGTGATGCAAAAAATGACAATGTTTACTAATCTTTTCATTTTTTTAAGGTACAGATGAGTGAATAGTTCGTAGACCCGGATCCAGTCTCAGATCCGGAGGGGTTGGCTGCTCCAGTCGGATGGTCCCACATGATGAGAAATCTGTTCATTTGTTTAAGATCAGAAACTGCGCTCGGATGCATCGTTTCTTGTTGAAGAGTGTTTTGATTAATCATTTCATTAAAATATATAAAATCACCCACAGTTCTCATATTGTATTCAGTTTAAATTGTTTTGAATTTATAATTATAGCTTTTATTCTGAACTTTATCAGTCTACTACTGGAGGATGAACAGGAACATGCATGTTTTTATGTTTTGTACATGTTAATAATTAACACTAAACTGGTAAGTTAAGTTGCCAATTAAGAACAATCACTACATGTAGGTTTTATTTATGTGCAGTAGAACTTCTCATTATTGGACATTAAACAACAACTTAATTATTGAAATAAACAAGGTGAAACTTGGTACAACTGTTTTATTCAAACTAAAGGTAAGCACACGTTCATTTAGCAATGTGTGTTTTCACAGCAACACCAAATGTATTTGAAAAGCAGATTCATCCATCTTTCATCCATCCAGCTTCATCGATCTCCTGGGACTCAGCATCTTACACAGAAAGAGAAAACAAAATGCTTTCAGGGTTTAAAGCAATATTTAACTAATGGATTACGGTAAAAGGAGTTACCAAATTGTAACTTTTCACCACTAACTTTATTAACAAAGGCAAATCACAGTGGAAAATAAATATCTGACATTTACTGAGAAACGTTAATACTATGACTGAGAAATAATTATAAATAATTAATTTTGTTAACACTAATTTAAGTATGAAAGGCAGTCATAGGCTAATGTAATGTGAGAAATATCAGCCATCCTTACTAACAAGCTCATCAGTTAAGCTGAAGCAACGATCTTTAATATCTATGCTTTAAAGTAGCACAGATAAAAAAATAAAAAAGTAGCACAGATTAGCATAGCCGATGTAGCTTTTACTAAAGTACACATGGCTGATATTTACTGTGGCACAAGTTACATTAGCTAAGCTATTCTTTGTTATGTTAAAAATCGGTTATATTTACTGTAGCTCAAGCTACGTAGCTTAGCACGCAGTAAACAACACCATTAGCAAAGAGCTAGCTTAGCTGCTATAGCTACGAGGGACGTCACATCTACGTGTAATCACTTACTCTGCCATTCACCAGAACTGTTATTAACATGAAGACAGCAATGACGAGCTCTGGACGTCCTTCACAACTCTGTTACTGGATCTTAAGCATCCATCCATGAATTTAAAGCTGCGAATCTGCTCCGTTGTGGACACTCAGAGTAACTTCTTCGTGACAACTTTTTGCCCTTCTCCACCAGGGGGCAATACCGCTTCGTCTGACATGATTTATTTCTCCAACTCACAACTTGTTGCCCTTCTCCACCAGGGGGCAGTACCGCTTCGTCTGACATTTATTCCTCCAACTCAACTCCAACCACAGCGCCTTGGTCAAGAGTAGCTCTGGTTGCTCGCGTCGGTTTATCCTACTAAAATGGCGGAAATTCCAGAATTCTAGAATTCTAGTCACGTGTGTGGGAACTATGTATAGAAAGGTGAGACCTGTTTATGGATGTTTCCCCATAGTTTAAGACCAATTTTTGGCTCAGATATGACCGTTTTTCATTTTGGCAAAAAAATGGTGCAGTACCACTTTCGGCCGCTAGGGTACACCGACCGATCATTCCCACCTCATGCGTCCGAAGGCAGCCTCCTCTGGTCGGACTGACTCTGTCGCTGCCCCGCCTCCTGCTCTGGAGGTAACTGCTATACATAGTTCCCATGTGACGTCACATCCGTCTTACTTCCGGGTGGACCCTCATTTTGAAAGTCAGAACAGGGGACAGCGCGGTCTAATGGATGTTCATTTTTCACGTTTTTTTTTTGTGTTAATTTCTAATTAATTGCAATGGTTACTTCGTGTTGTGTCAGTGGGTGTTCCAGTCGGGTAGACGTTTGGGCAACGCGCAGGTTTCAGTTAATCAAAAAAAAAGTAAACGTGAAGGATTTATCTCATCGGAGAAACTGGACAGCAGCCCCTCCTCGCTCTGAGTCTGGCTTGGATCTGCTCTGGAAGACGTCGTCCTTTTGGCCGGTAAACAAAATATTCTACATAAATCATTTTGTGAAACTATGTCAGAACAATGTTAGAGTACAACTGTCTGTGTGTTAGAGCTGTTTTTTTTTTTTTCATTATTTAGCAAACCGTCTTGCATGCTGTTAGCTTAGCATCTCGCTAACGCGACAATGGCCTCACGGTCCACCAGGACCGGCGGGGAGACCGTCCCAGTTGGAGAAGGAGGACGGGAGCCAAGTCGTGCGGGCGACGCGTCGGTCCCATGGGACGTGCCCCCGCGGCCGCGACGGATCCACGCCGTCCGACCTGAGCTCCTGCGAGCCTCGCTCCAGATGCTAACAACATGCTAACTTCCAACACGGTAAGACTCAAAAGTGCTGGTTCTGGTCTGTGTTCAGCTTGGACTGTTTGTTGGCTGTGTGTTATTTTAGTTAAACCTTTTTTTAGCTGGTTAGATCTGATTGAGACAGTTTACACATCTTTTTTGGATTTAAAGCTGTGAAGCTCTGCGCTGTGAAGCCGGTGTGCGCTCGCTCCTTGTAATAATTAAATAATTAATGATATCGGAGTAACTACTTTGTGACAAGTTGTCTGATTCGTCTGCCATGATTTCTTTCTCAAACTCATTTAACTCCGACCACTGCCAGTTTGCTCTTGTTCCTTGGTAAAGCTGTGGTTGCTCGTGTTTTTGTCCGTATAATTTGCTCTGCTAGTTCGCCATCTTGCCTTCTTCTGCCTTCAGATGTGGTGCGAAAACCGGTTTGCGCAATACTGGGGGCGTGTCTGGGAACTATGTATTAGCTGTGTTTGTTAGCAAGATAAGTCAAGAACCACAGGACAGATTTTTATCAAACTTACAGAAAGTAATCACTGTATGGACATTTACAACTGACTATAGCTTTATGAGATGTTTGAGATAAAAATAAAAATAAATCGATCTTTAGCATCGTTGTTAGCGGTTAGCTACCTAAACGGATCCCATTTAGATAAATAACTCATGATCCACAGGACAGATTTCTTTCAGCTTACAGAAAGTAATTATTTGGGCTTCATTTACAAACTGTTGACCTGTATGAGACATTTGAGATCAAATTTGTTGTTTTATTGACGTAATCGTGTCGTGTTAAGCTTCGTTTTAGTTCCGTGTATATTTTAGCAAATAGGTCATAAAACCACTCGGTCATAAACCACTCGGCGGATTTTCTTTCAGCTTACAGAATGTAATTATTTGGGTTTCATTTACAAACCGTTCACCTGTATGAGACATTTGAGATAAAATTCAATGTATTTAAAATTTATTTTCGCAGCGCACGCGATGTTTGGAAGACTCTAAAGCGAAACAATTTTAATCCAGCAGATTTGACCATTTTGTGAATTTATTAAGGAACGGTTAAGCTCAGGAACCCTTGTGCTATAATGTCAGCTATAATTTTTAGCAAACAAATAGTTGTTTTTACCGTGTTAATCTTGTTAAGTCCTTCCGTGCTCGCTCGCTTCTGTGGCCGCCATTTTCAGCAGGGCAAATGAGGCGCCGACGCGTCGCCTAGACGCATAATAGATGCAACCTAAATAAAGGTGCGACCCGTTTATGGATTTTTCCAATTTATTTCCAATACTTGGACAAAGCGATCTACCGGTATATAATGATGCGACCTATCAGGCGGAAAATACGGTAGTAAAAAAACTATTCAATTTTTTTATTTTACAATTGTGAAGATTTCCTACTTTCTTTAAGCCATAAATAAATTAAATATTGTGGGTTTTTACTTAAATTCATTGAAATTATTATCATAATTTTGAGCTCTTAAACTAAACAAGATAGTAATCCACACGTTTATTAATAATGAAGATAAGTCAGATATGTGGTAACTTTCATATTTCCCATACAAATTAGCCAACGCCCACCACCCCAACAGAATGCCCACCCTCCATAAAGGTCATGACTTGTAATGAATTAATATTCATACGCGTGTGTTCATCTGAGACCAGTTGGTTGACTGGAGCAGGCAGAGATGTAACCGGTAAATCATGTTTGATCATTTGTGGAATCACATCCAGTCCAAAATATCACAACCCACTCAAAACAAAGTTCTGTGAGAAGCCCCAAAATATAGTGCAGTGAGAACAGCTGCACACCTTGTAAATATTATCCTGTCTCCTCCTTCTTCTTCTGGGGTCATCACCGCGAGTCATCCTCCTCCATCTCACTCTGTCCTCACTCCAACTACCTCAAAGTCCTCTCTCTAACTGCATCCATATAGCTCCTCTTTGACAAAATAAATGATCCCAACTATGAAACTAACGTATTTAAACATACCATCATTGTTAAAAATACATATACACACTCACTGTTCAGTCTTTATAAACTACAGCCTTAAATGATGCACAGTGAAGTGTCATTCTCGAGGTACTGTACCTTTGGACTGGATCCGCTCGCAGTTCGGCGAGATGATGACACATTTAACCTTCTTGAGTTTGAGGTGCTTCAAGACCTCTCGAAGCCCCATCACGATCCGCCTCTTCATTCGGGCCTTCATTGGATCCTTCTGGTACAGACGATCCTGGAAACGGACCAGCTCTTTCAGGAGCGCCGTCACGCACTCGTCCAAGTCTTTGCTCAGAATCTGACTGCAGTAGCTGACAT
>JBBPBX010027837.1:26154-37020 GCA_038048925.1 Garcialebias charrua
GTCGTGCTGTTCCTCGCCGGCATCGTTAGCGAGTTCGGACTCGTTTTCAGGCATCGAGCCTCTCTCGCCCAGCAACCGTTTTCGTTTTCTCTCTTCTCTTTCTTTCAAAATGACCTAAGATTCAGTAGAACCAACATTTTAGACGATGTGTGTCGTCGGAGCTCCAGGTCGAGTGAGCGTACTTGCCTTTTTAAGAGGAGTAGGTTTCTTGGCTTTAGGAACCTCCCTTTGCTTGCCTTTTTTGACTAAAGGGCTCGTCGAGTCCAAGGGATTGTGTGCTATTTTATCCTGCTGCTTGTGAGGCTTCTTCAGGGCAGAGGGTTGCTTCTGGACAACAGGAAGTCCTCCACCAACTACAATTAAAAACAGATTTCATCCAGATCAAGTGTTAATTTGTTATACTTGCATCAAACTGCCTGAAACCAACCTGAGAGAATGACAGGTTTAGTGTCCTGCTTGGATTGTTGCTTCTTTTCCAGGGCTGCCAACATATTTCCGATATCCAGCTGAACAGGAACCTTGCTCTTTTTCCCAGAAACTTTCTCTGCTTTCTGGATGATCAGGTGAGCACAACAAACACAACTCTTTTAGTACCATTTTGTAGAAGCATGATATGACAGGTCAATTTGATTTGACAATAAACACAAACCTGCCCCTTTTTAGCCGCTTCTGTGGGCTGAGCTTTTTCCTCGTTTGGGGGCTGACCTACTTCTTTTTGGTTTTCCTTAATGTATACAAATAATCATAAAGTTATTTTATTATTGTTCAATTTTTTTATTTAACAGTGGAAAAAAATATGAATAAAATCTACCTCACTGCAAAGCTTTGTTTTGCTGCTGGATATTATCCGATCAGATCCAGTTAGAGCAGCAGCCAAGCCGGGAAACTCCTCTTCATCCTTAGAAAAAATATAAATAATTATTTATAAAGATGTTTTTCATATGGCACACTTTCTAAAACTGTAAAAAAAATGTTTTACCTCAAATCTTGGAGGTTCTGGAGGATTTACTGGCTCCTCTGACTCAGCTTCAGCACCTTCAACACCACCTTTACCTTTCTTCTTTTTTTTACGTTTTTTCTTTCCTGTGGCTCCGTCTTCATTCGCTGCAGTAACGTCTTCTGTCTGATGAGGCATAAAACAGCAACAAATGATAATAAAGCTCTTAAACAGCAATGTCCTTAATAACAAATACATAATCATCTAAATAAATGTGGTTTAATGAAGGAAAATTAGTCAAAATGTGTTTTTCCCCCCCTTTTCATTTCAGTTGCTTCCTTCCTCAGGACTCGCATGAAGTGTCAAACACGATAAAGTCTAAATATCAACCTTCTTAAAATGGGTGTAAACGTATCTTTATCTATACAGTATATTTATATCTAACAGATCTTTGCAAGCAAGCAGTGGCTGCTGGTCAATTGGGCAGGTCAAAAAAAATAAAATAAAAATCATTCACCCCACAAAGTGGTTTCTCCTAATAAATAACGTGAATTACTTATTAACTGAATTCGTGTTTTGTTTTGTGTATTTTTCAACAGTTTTTGGCAATTTTAAGAGGAATTAGTTTTTTTTTTAACAGATTTATCCTCAGTTTTTTATTATTTACGGTTATTGGTGAATACCGTTCCAACGACCTGCGTTCGTCAAGCGGATCCAAACGTGCAGCCAGTGATCCCAACAGGTAGATTCAATAGTTTCATTTGGTGCATCTGATTTTCTGGACATATTCGGCTGATTTTAGCGCATTGATTCATCATCTGCTTAGACCTGACATGAGCTCAAACCGAAGAAAAGCTGCACTGAAACCTGCTGAGAACAACAGTGGAGATATTCTGTTTTAAATCCATTTGGAGCAGACAGAAGGGACCAGAACAGAAAACTGAGCCGAAGAAAGTTCAAGACCGTATTTGAACATTTTCTCTTGAATCTTCTATTTGACTCAGTGTGGATATAATGTATCATCAATGTTTAATTTTATATGATTCAGAGTTACTTCACTGACCTATTTTCTCCTATTTAACTGTGTTAATCTGGGATATTATTTCAGAGCTGTTAGTTGGCTGGGTGTGGGCTGTGTTCATCTCTCTGATTTATAAGACCAGGTTGGTTTTCATGGGACGCAACCTTGACCCACAGGAGGGAGAAAAAAGGCAAAATTTTTGTAGACACACAAAAACAATAAATTAAATATTAAGCAACATATATCTGCATTTTTCTAAAAGAAAATGTAACACAATTGTACAAAATTGTGTGATTAGTGATGCAGGAAATTGTCCGCCCCACTAATATATTTGGCTCAGATCTGCATTTTTCTAAAAGAAAATGTAACACAATTGTACAAAATTGTGTGATTAGTGATGCAGGAAATTGTCCGCCCCACTAATATATTTGGCTCAGGAGCCGCCACTGCCAAGCAAGTACCGAAATGCAAATTTTAGTTTGGTAATAAATCTATTTTCAAATTAAAACTACTTTTTCATCTGTCTGGGTTTGCTTCACAGCCTTTTTTAATCGTAAGACTTCAAACATTAAATTTAGGATGTTGAAAATATACATAGAAAGACTTCACTCCCTTTCAAGAATTGCAGTACAGTACTTGGGAACAAGAACTCCCACCACAGACAGAATGTCTTGCAGAAACAGACCGGCTTCACAGGTTGAAGTGATTTAAAAAGCCCTTCTCAACAGGAAAAATAAATGTGAAGATCTGAACTTGGCTCGTTAAAAAAAGAACAATTTAAACAAAAAGCCAAATCCCACCTGCATGGCACTGCCGCTGAATGTCTTGTCTGGGAAAACGGGTCGGGTTTTTGGAGGCTGGGAGGCAATATTTGCCCAGGAAGTCACCACCGGTGGAGCTATTTAAACACGATAAAGTGTGAAAAATTATTGCCATTTTTATAAACGAAAGGCTGTATTAACTCTGTTTTTACTCCACCTGCTGGGCTAACAGGGGTGGCGACTTGAGCATCAGTAGCATGTTGCAAGGAGTCCATCTGTGCTGCGGCTCCTCTCGTAACCTGCTCAACAAAAATCAAATACAAACATTAGAATAAAATTCATGGTGTTGTTTGAGCAGAATTGCACAAGCATTTGGTACCGACTCACATCAGATATTTTAATAAAACTGTTTACCTTCCAGGAGGTTTTTCGTGCTTGGGGGTTTGCCGTTGGATAACTTTGACCCAAACACTCTTTCTGAGCTGTGCGTCGAGACACTTCCGACTGTAAATCACCAGCTAATATTGGAAAATCAGCCATTTTCACCTCAAACGGGACAACGCTGGTCTGTGCCGACGTCCTCGCAGGGTTTGGGGCTGACCTGACACCTTCAACACCTGAGGACAATACACACAAGACTAGAACCAGATCTGGGCTGTAAAACAGGAGACAACGCTGACTGATAACAGAATAGATACCTTTTTTCTGCGCATCCACTGAGTTTTTACCCACAATCCTTCCCTGAGAGTTAATGCGGCTTTTAGATGCCTGAAAACAAACAAAATATATATAGTCAAAGATTTAATTCAGCTTATTCAGCTTTGATGACACAAACCTTTCCTTGAAAGGGCCCATCTTTGACACTGGTTTCTCTGACAGGACGGTGACTGCTGTAGCCATGACTCCTGGATCCATCTCCTTTTCCTGATGGTTTTGTGCTCAAATCTGACCGGTTCCTACAAGTGTTAAGCCATTAGCAAAAACATTATTAGAAGAACAAAAAGGCTACTTTGACCATAAGATAATAAAATGGCTCTTATTATTCCAAATACCTTGTTAAAGCTGGGTTGGACATGTATGGATTTGGCAGGATCACAGGGGCTGAAGCTGTTTGAGGATCATCAGCCTCTCTCCTCGGTCTCCTCTGATATTTGTTATCAGAAACCAAGGATTTCAACTCGCTCTCCTGGAAAGATTAAAGCCTAAAATCAGCTTGTACGACCTTTGGCCGCCATACTGACAAAAACACAAGGCAAAGAACTGTGCTCAAAGCTGCCACTTCTTCCACGTTTTAATCTCCCAGTGTGCGAAAATAAAACAAACAGTTTGGTTAACGTGTCACAAATATAACAATTTTGTGTGTTTCGATGCAAAAACTAGTTCAGGTCAAATTGCTTTTGTTTCTCAGCGTCGTCTGCAACCCGTTTAAAGTTTGTAAACATTAACGTTCGCTCAACTGCGCACGAGCGTGACTTAGCTTTCTAGCTAGCCCACAAAAACATGCTAAAAAAAACCTTCCTTACCTCGTCCATTATGTGTGCGCGGATTTATTTGTTTTTAATGCAGCCACATCTTCGCTTTTTCACCTGGGCTTCTGTGTGTCCTTAAACGCTTCATTACGACGGTGCTGCATTTATCTGTTCGTCTGTGACGAGCACAACTTGTATGATAGCATAGCATTAGCAAGGGGGCTAGTTGATATACGGAACAGTGGCGACCTCTAGTGGCCTGGTGGCGTAAATGATGTTAAAAGAAACGCTAAAAGCCTGTAATAGTCTGGTGCTCTGGATGGATTCTACTTTAGTAGAGAAAGACAAAAAAATCAGTGACAATCTTGCCTGAAAGTAGCTCAATTTCTCCCTCAACACTATTTTTGTAGCACAACAGTCAAACAAATACAAGTTTACCAGTGTTGGACATTTTGTAGATGATCATTTTGTAGATGGGGCGACAACATTAATTATAAAAGGAAATGTGTTTTGATATCATCAGCATAGCAGTGACAGGAAATCTTATACTTTCTGGACATCGATTCCAAAAGAAAACTATGTAAAAAGAAAAAAATGGGTCCCAATCGGCCTGCTTGAGGTAGGCTACACCAAAACTGTATAGGGGTCGACGAAGAGGAGTATTCCCACTTGTATAAATAAGACAATAACGTCATGAGAAAACATTACTGAAAGTTGGCTTCAAGTAAAATAAAAAAGAGCCACTTTCACACAAAATTTTTTCATTCATTTTCCTGTGTCACTCCGTTTCTCTTCAGGCTTTTGAAAACCCAACCAAACACAATACAGTATGGTGTTTTGGTATTTGTATGGGTTGAGAGGCCTACCTGTGTGCCATTATGAAAATGTTGCTTGACACTGATGGAAACAGGGTCTATTTCTAAACTCTGGTGTGTCATCTTGATTAACATATTTTAGTGTTATGTAAAAATGTATTTGCTTTTAACTTTGAAGATAAAATAATCTAAAATTTGGGTTAATCAGTCAGATATCTGAGCTTAATGGCAAGTTCTTCAGTCAAAATCTAACTTTATATAAATGTTTGCCTCCACTAAAACTGTTTTGGGACAACTCAGTTTTTTTTTTTTTAATTTAGGGAAAAAGAAATGAAAGAAATGTGGAAAAAGTACCGTAAATGTAAAGTACAGCAACAGATAACAGCATACAACACAAGCGCTGAAAATATCAAATGTATTATTCCAACAATTTTCAGTGAGGCGACAGTTTCTTTTTTATTTTTTGTGCTGAAATGTTTCCCCTTCCATCCAGAAGGCTTCATCAGTCAAGGAAACACAACACAAAACTGATTCTTCCCCCAACAGCTTACTCCAAAGTGGAACAAACCAGTTACAGTATGTTGGTGCTAATACCAGTTACAGTATGTTGGTGCTAATTGTCTCTTTGACACACCCCTTCCTCCGGTGCCGGCCCTCTCTCTCATCAGCAGTCATGTCAAACTGGTTCAAAACCAACAAAGTCCATGCTCAATAATCCAGGTATATAAGAAGCCAACAATTTTCAGTTAGGTCATCTGGACAATTATATATTTTTTTATGATGAAGCCTTCTGAGTGGAAGGTGAAACGTTTCATAAAAAATAAACTGTCCAGATGACCTGAATGGATTGTATGCCTGGATTGTTGAGCATGGACTTTGTTGAACTATTATTTTAAACATCATCTTTATCCTTTTTATAGAGCAGTTATCTATTTTAGCATAAATGAAACACACGTTTGTTCTTTTTTTTTTATTGCAGGAAAATACAAAATTACCGTCTTTACAACAAGAAAAATATAAAATGCTGCTTTAGAAAATGATCAATCTGGGTAAAATGGTAATGTACTTATAAAATTATGTAACTTTTATGCATTTAAAATGTTGCTCATCAACTCTTGCATGTATAAAATGTGCAAAAAAAGAGCTTAATATCTGTTCATTTCTTGTCCATACAATAAAATATTTTGTTCTTCTTCAGCATAGATTTTTTTTTTTACATTATTTTATTTATTTGATGTTTTTTGACCACCAGTACAAAATAACAAATTCTCATTAATGCTGAAGGAAACAGTGATACATTTGTGTTCATTCTCTCAGTGGTTAAACAAAACAATGTTATTTTTTAAAAAGTCTTTTTGTGGCTTTGTGTTTGGATTTTGCTCAGGAGGACAAGTGGAACCACAAAAGAGGCAGCTGTCAGGAGAAAGCAGGTCTGAGCTCCGGCAATCCAGTACACTGTGAAAAAAATGATTAAATAAAATAAAACAAAACAATCAAATAGTGTCATACATGTAGATACATCTTTAAAACACCAAAATTGTCTTTACCAGAGGATGACACAACAGGCCCAAATGCTCTCGCCAGGGCGCCCAAACTACGCAGGATTCCCATCACGGTGCCTTTCTGACTTGCAGAACCTGGAGGGAAATCCACAGAGAATCAGTGGAAATTATGGTGAAATAAATAATTTGTGAAAACCACTTGAAGGCTCACCGTGGTCTGAAACAAGCATCGACAGACAGGGCACGACTACTGCAGCCGCTGCAACAACAAAAACAACAGACATCATGAATAAATTAAAAAACATAATTTAAACGTAGCCATCATCCGTACGGTTTATTTTTAGATTATACCGTGTATTAGTCAAGGCAACACTGAAACCAAGTTCTCAGAGTTGAGTTGGTCTTGGTGTCGCTCATCTCTTGATTAGTTCTACACATAAAACTGCAGAACAATCTAAAGATCTCAAATGTTTTTGCTTTTGTCAAGGAGGGTCTGGTGGCCCTATTTGGTAATTACACCTTAAAAACTTTTAACTTGCACCCAAAGGTGCAAAAAGATATTACTGAAAAGTAATTGTCTTGATCAAAACTCCTCTTCTGCCACTATACTGTACTTTAATTAAACAAATCAAAATTAGGCACCAAATTTAAAGTTTACTTCAAAACTTGCCATAAGAGGATCCTTTTTGTACTACCGGTAGATTAAATTTGCAATTTTCATTCAACCTTTATTTAGTCAGGATAATCTCATTGAGCATCGAGGACTCATTTACAAGAGGGACCTGTCTACAAACTACAGTAGAATTTCCTTAAACAATCAACAATAGACAAACATAAGAGAGAAATATAGATTTAAATTTTTTTTTTTTTTTAAATATTTTAAAGCTGCTTTAATTCTAATATTTGTAATCCATTCATGTATATTCTCAGGTATAAAATAGATTAGTCATGATTAGAGGCAGAACTACGGTAATGCATTAATTTATGTTTTTTTTAACGTTAAACATGGTTTAAATCAGCCTTGACTCACCGTATGAGTACAGAGCTAATCCAGCATAAAGCGTCACCATATTCCATGATAGCCCGATCAGGAGGAACGCTGGGATCAGTGTCATCATTGCCTAAAACAAAAAAAATATTCAGTTACTCGTTTGTGCAGCTGTTTCACTAAACGTATTGTTTATGATGTCAATAGATGTTTTTTTTTACCCTCTTAACGGCGTTTATTTGTTGCCCAGGGTTGATCCGCCGAGCGTACCCACCCTGGATTAGAGCCATGATAACACCAATGAAGAAGAACATCTTTCCTTGTTGCATACTAGTGAAATAAAACCATCCTAAATTGGTCAAGCTTTTTTTCCCCAATGACTGATATAATCTGCATTATCTATGAGCTCAGACCTTGTAAACTGGAAGCGCTGGTGAGTCAGAAAACTCAGGGTGAACTCCAGACCAGAGAACAGGAAGAGGTAGCAGAAATAAACCAGGCCCAAGACTTGGAGCGTCTGCATTCCTGCAAAGACACAAACCGCTTGTATCAGAATAACAAAGTTAACTGGTCTCTCTTGTGCATGAGTCCTCGAGGCTCACTGGGAACTAACCAGTATAAATAAAGGTTGAACGAAAACCAGAACTCACTGTGTTGAGAAGGTGGATCTTTGGTTTTTGTCACAGCAGCAAAGTGGAACAAAGACAGAGGACTGAGGAGGTCCCAGGAGCCCCCACACCCTGAGGATGAAGCCTGTCCCGAAGGAGAAAATGATTTTAAACTCTTTACCTGAGAAATATTGATTCTCGTTTTTTTTTTTTTTTTCAGACAGTTTTTAAGCATTAGCTGCAAGAAAAAAAGGTTTAAGTGCAGGTTTAAGTTAGCAAAAGATTACGGAAGCGTAGTGCTGCCACCTGGTGAAAATATTTTTTGGGGCTTATGTAGTGATACGTATCACGTTATTATGTGATATTATCACGTAATAACGTGATACATATCACGTAATAACGTGATACGTATCACGTAATAACGTGATACGTATCACATTATTACTACATATTATCACGTATTATCCCTGGGCTGCTACCCCTCCCTGGGCTGCCACCTTACCGTGGTGGAGGGGTTTGAGTGTCTCAATGATCCTAGGAGCTATGCTGTCAGGGGCTTCATGCCCCTAGAAGGGTCACCCAAGGCAGACAGGTCCTAGGTGAGGGATCTGACAAAGCGCAGCCCAAAAACCCCTATGATGAGTACAATTAATGGACTAAGTTTTCCCTCGCCCGGACGCGGGTCACCGGGGCCCCACTCTGGAGCCAGGCCCGGAGGTGGGGCACGCTGGCGAGCGCCTGGTGGCCGGGCTTTTACCCATGGAGCCCGGCCGGGCACAGCCCGAAGAGGAGACGTGGGTCCCCCTTCCCATGGGCTCACCACCTGTGGGAGGGGCCAAAGGGGTCGGGTGCAATGTGAGATGGGTGGCGGCCGAGGGCGGGGACCCTGGCGGTCTGATCCTCGGCTACAGAAGCTGGCCATTGGGACATGGAATGTCACCTCTCTGGTGGGGAAGGAGCCTGAGCTAGTGTGTGAGGTTGAGAGGTTCCGACTAGAAATAGTCGGACTCACCTCAACGCATGGCTCTGGCTCTGGAACCAGTTTCCTTGAGAGGGGTTGGACACTCTTCCACTCTGGAGTTGCCCCTGGTGAGAGGCGCCGAGCAGGAGTGGGCATACTGGTTGCCCCCCATCTTGGTGCCTGTACGTTGGGGTTCACCCCGGTGAACGAGAGGGTAGCCTCCCTTCGCCTACGTGTGGGGGGACGGGCTCTGACTGTTGTTTGTGCCTATGCACCAAACGGCAGCTCAGACTACCCACCCTTTTTGGAGTCCTTGGAGGGGGTATTGGAGAGTGCGCCTCCTGGGGACTCCCTTGTTCTACTGGGGGACTTCAACGCTCACGTGGGCAATGACAGTGAGACCTGGAGGGGTGTGGTTGGGAGGAACGGCCCCCCTGATCTGAACCAGAGTGGTGTTCTGTTATTGGACTTCTGTGCTCGTCATGGATTGTCCATAACGAACACCATGTTTAAGCATAAGGGTGTCCATATGTGCTCTTGGCACCAGGACACCCTAGGTCGCAGTTCGATGATCGACTTTGTTGTCGTCTCATCTGATCTGCGGCCGCATGTCTTGGACACTCGGGTGAGGAGAGGGGCGGAGCTGTCTACTGACCACTACCTGGTGGTGAGTTGGCTCCGATGGTGGGGGAGGATGCCGGTCAGACCTGGCAGACCCAAACGTATCGTGAGGGTCTGCTGGGAACGTCTGGCAGAGTCTCCCGTAAGACGGAGCTTTAACTCCCACCTCCGGGAGAGCTTTGAACACGTTCCGAGGGAGGCGGGGGACATGGAGTCCGAGTGGGCCGTGTTCCGCGCCTCTATTGTCGAGGCAGCTTATCGGAGCTGTGGCCGCAAGGTTGTTGGTGCCTGTCGAGGTGGCAACCCTCGAACCCGGTGGTGGACACCGGCAGTGAGGGATGCTGTCAGGCTGAAGAAGGAGTCCTATTGGGCCTTTTTGGCTTGTGGGACCCCGGAAGCAGCTGATAGGTACCGGCAGTCCAAGCGGCATGCGGCTCGGGTGGTTGCTGAGGCAAAAACTCGGGCGTGGGAGGAGTTCGGAGAGGCCATGGAGAATGACTTCCGTACGGCTTCGAGGCGATTCTGGTCCACCATCCGGCGTCTCAGGGGGGGAAAGAGGTACGAGACCAACACCATTTATGGTGGAGGTGGCGTGCTGCTGACCTCAACTCGGGATGTTGTGAGTCGGTGGGCGGAATACTTCGAAGACCTCCTCAATCCTACTGGCACGTCTTCCACTGAGGAAGCAGAGCCTGGGGACTTTGGGTCGGGTTCTCTGATCTCTGGTGCTGAGGTCGCCGAGGTGGTTAAAAAGCTCCGCGGTGGCAAGGCTCCGGGGGTGGATGAGATTCGCCCGGAGTTCCTTAGGGCTCTGGATGTTGTAGGGTTGTGTTGGCTTACGCGACTCTGCAATATCGCGTGGACATCGGGGGCAGTTCCCTTGGATTGGCAGACTGGGGTGGTGGTTCCCCTATTTAAAAAGGGGGACCGTAGGGTGTGTTCCAACTATAGGGGGATCACACTCTTAAGCCTCCCTGGTAAGGTCTATTCAGGGGTTCTGGAGAGGAGGGTCCGTCGGATAGTCGAACCTCGGATTCAGGAGGAGCAGTGTGGTTTTCGTCCTGGTCGTGGAACACTGGACCAGCTCTACACCCTCAGCAGGGTCCTGGAGGGTGCGTGGGAGTTTGCCCAACCAGTTTACATGTGCTTTGTGGACTTGGAGAAGGCATTCGACCGCGTCCCT
>JBBPBX010027838.1:0-37019 GCA_038048925.1 Garcialebias charrua
CCTCGGGACCGCCTGGGACCGTCCTACACTACCACGTAGCCAGCTTTTCAGCCAATAAGCTGTCAACTTGATGTAAACAAAAAGTGTCGGGGCTGTTGATTGGTGTAGGCGTGTAACTGAAAAACTCTTCCCTATAGGCTCTGTGCACAAGTGTCGTAAATCACTTGCGCATTGACCGGAAAGGTGATTTCCAGCTTCCGGTCTAGCCCCGGTCTCAGTGAAAATAGTGCTGTCTGAATGTTTACAAGATCTGCCCAAGACAATGTTCATCTTATCGTTGATTCCTGGTCCTCTGCTCCGACAAGCAAACGTAACAAGGGATTTAAATTGCATGTCTCAAGTTTTCTGCACAACTACGAGGGTAAGTAACGTTAGTTTGATCGCGTTGTGTTGTTGCTACCTGTTAGCGGCTAACGTTAGCCTATTAGCAACGCGATCTTTTTTTTGTGTACTCACGTTATAGAAACAGATTTTCCACACTTAAACAAAACGGCTCATATTTTGTGATCATTCTACATACATGCTGCTCTTCTCAGTTTCATGCAAAACTCAGGAGACAGCTGTGAAGTCGTTGTCAGGGCTCTGTCAGGTCCATGAAGAAAGCTGAAAAACCTCACCATAGGGTGAAGCTAGGATTGTTCAGATGACAGTTTTAAGATTACTGGTTCAGTAACCCCACGTTCCTGTTGTTAATGGGGATTTAGCTAAGATGGTAATTAAATATTAAATAAAAATAGGATGGAATTGGCTACACTTTAAGAAGATGTAAACAGTTGAGTTTGGCCTTGCTAGTCTCCAGTGGGTTATTTGCTGCATGCATTGTTCTTCTTTTATGGTTGTTACTTTTAACCCAGTGTTAATTTGGTAATTCATGCATATTAGTTTTACTTTAATCTAAAGAACACACAGCCCTTAATTCTTCTTCTTCTGAAGGCTAGAAGTTACCCTCTGATTTAAGGGGGGTGAACATTTGTGCTCAAAACAGTTTTCAGTTTATTAAAAAATAGACTGTGTGCACCCTCATGTTATGTTTAACTTGTCTTCTAGTTTCCTGGAGGAATACATCGGAGGACTGGGCAGCAGAGCAGAGGAGTGGAGCGAGGATGTCAGTGTGAGTCAGTCAATCTAGTACATTCAGCTACATACTGTATTTACATTCTTGGTCTAATTATTTTGACCTCGTGTGTTTTTATGCAGCTCTCAGAAACTAAAGTCTTCACTCCCAGACTGCTCCTCCTGTTAGCACCCTAGGAAGCAACACCTCCATTGGTCGACTGCCAGGTTTGGGAGCACCTGTACCTCCACCATTCTCCTCCAGCGGGGACATGAAGGTTTCTGAATTTAACACCACCTCTCTGTCGTCACAGTTCAGCCGTAAGTTCATCAGTATCTGTGCAGTCCTGTTTGAATGTATGTGCGTGATATAGATTTAATTATTGTGTGTGTGTGCTTGCAGGTGACTTTGGCCTGCAGCCAGAGCCTTGTGCTGAGCCAGCTGGTTCAGAGACACTCCGGCCCCTCCTTGCCTCTGGCACGGCAGCTCAGTCCATCTCAACAAGCAGCCCTTCTTCAGCGTCGTCTGCGCCCCAACACATCAGCACAGGCTGGCCTGGTTCTGGCTGCTGCTGGTGCTAAATACCTTATCAGTCAAAGCAATTACAAGATTTTTTTTGTAAAATTTTCAGCCCTCATTAATCTGTTTACCTACTTGGTAGCAGATTCCATAAATCAATAAAAGTTTTATTTTAAAGGTTTTTAGCATATGATTTCTTACCTGTAAAATTTCGACCTTCTATTTCACAATTAAAGTTTTCAAATATTGAAATACAGAGGATATTGTGTTGTTGTTACTGTGGCTATAAAACAAGACTAACAATAATTTAAAAAAATATCCAATTGAATGGATAATATATCTGTAATTTTCATTTAAGGCATTTGATTGTTAATATGTTTGTTTAACTTTACCCTGTTTTTGACACTATCAAATAAACAAGGTTTTTCAAAGTTGGACCTCTCAAAAAACTTACATAGGTACAATAGGTTAACATTCTCACATAAAATTAATTTAAAAGATATCCACATACCAAAATACAGTGGTCAATAAAATGTTTAGGTACTGCACTTACAAAAATGTGACATTTATTTTTATTTACCTCCAGAGAAAACAGTACAACATGTTTCCATCAAGAATATCTACTTACAAATGTAAGACAATGTCAATATACGTAAATGACAGCATTTTGTTTTTCTTCAAGACTGTGCCATCAGCTTTTCTATCAAACTTCATATCTCCACTTCCTGACCAAAGAGAAGACTTTTACTCTGGAGGAGCAGGGATGAAGGTGTTTGACACCGTAGTTCTGTACAGTCCAGGATAACTTGTGTGTCACTGTAGCGGCCATCAAAATCTTGTGCTGCAGCTCGGGGGCGGCTGCTGGTTATGGTGGGAGTTGGTGAAGACCAGACTCTGTGTGGAAGCGGAGGAAGGTGGTTCTCCTCCTCCAACACCAGGCTTCTGCAGCAAAGAGGCGAGATATATGAATCTTGTGCAGCACAGAGCCTGCAGAACCTAGATTAGTGTAGTGTGTACAGTATTTACATGTCAGTACACTAACACACAGTGAACTAAAAACTCAATTTAATATACAATAAAATGACAAGTTAAACAGGTAAAATCAATAAAAAATGAAGTAAAATCAAGCCTCTATGGAGAAAACATTACCTTTGCCCAGGTGTGATATGGTTCTCAGCAGCAGGTGCACATGAGGGAGTGAAGACTTTAGTTTCTGAGAGCTGCATAAAAACACACGAGGTCAAAATAATTAGACCAAGAATGTAAATACAGTATGTAGCTGAATGTACTAGATTGACTGACTCACACTGACATCCTCGCTCCACTCCTCTGCTCTGCTGCCCAGTCCTCCGACGTATTCCTCCAGGAAACTAGAAGACAAGTTAAACATAACATGAGAGTGCACACAGTCTATTTTTTAATAAACTGAAAACTGTTTTGAGCACAAATGTTCACCCCCCTTAAATCAGAGAGTAACTTCTAGCCTTCAGAAGAAGAAGGGCTGTGAGTGTGTTCTTTAGATTAAAGTAAAACTACAATAATATGCATGAATTACCAAATTAAAAGAACAATGCATGCAGCAAATAACCCACTGGAGACTAGCAAGGCCAAACTCAACTGTTTACATCTTCTTAAAGTGTAGCCAATTCCATCCTATTTTTATTTAATATTTAATTGCAGCACGGTGGCACAACTGGTAGAGCTGCTGCCTCTCAGCGAGAAGGTTGCCGGTTCAAATCCCGGTCCGGGGCCTTTCTGGGTGGAGTTTGCATGTTCTCCCCGTGCATGCGTGGGTTTCCTCCGGGTACTCCGGTTTCCTCCCACAGACCAAAAAACATGCTTGTTAGGCTGATTGGTGACTCTAAATTGACCCTAGGTGTGAGTGTGAGAGTGGATGGTTGTTTGGTGTGAGTGAGACAGGTCCCTCTTGTAAATGAGTCCCCGTGACTCAACGAGGCTAGCCTGTATAAATAAAGGTTGAATGAATGAAAAATTACCATCTTAGCTAAATCCCCATTAACAACAGGAACGTGGGGTTACTGAACCAGTAATCTTAAAACTGTCATCTGAACAATCCTAGCTTCACCCTATGGTGAGGTTTTTCAGCTTTCTTCATGGACCTGACAGAGCCCTGACAACGACTTCACAGCTGTCTCCTGAGTTTTGCATGAAACTGAGAAGAGCAGCATGTATGTAGAATGATCACAAAATATGAGCCGTTTTGTTTAAGTGTGGAAAATCTGTTTCTATAACGTGAGTACACAAAAAAAAGATCGCGTTGCTAATAGGCTAACGTTAGCCGCTAACAGGTAGCAACAACACAACGCGATCAAACTAACGTTACTTACCCTCGTAGTTGTGCAGAAAACTTGAGACATGCAATTTAAATCCCTTGTTACGTTTGCTTGTCGGAGCAGGGGACCAGGAATCAACGATAAGATGAACATTGTCTTGGGCAGATCTTGTAAACATTCAGACAGCTCTATTTTCACTGAGACCGGGGCTAGACCGGAAGCTGGAAATCACCTTTCCGGTCAATGCGCAAGTGATTTACGGCACTTGTGCACAGAGCCTATTGAAAACAAAGCCCGGAAGACAAAGGTTCCGCCTTAAATATATTTCACATTATATGGCAGGATTTAGGTGAACACAAATCTTAGAACATAATATATTTAATACTAATTGAAATATATTTCACTACAATGAATCACATTGCATTTTGGTTTATTGATAAAAAATAAAAAAAAACTTTACAGATGTTATGGATAGGCTGTTGCAATAAACAATAAAGCAGTTAATTGCATGATGAATTAAAATTATCAACCTCATTTTCATTTATCGGCTTTATCATTTCTTTGTGTCTCTCGAGACACTGGATGACAAAAAAGCTCAACTCTGGTGCTCTTCACTGACCCCTCCCTTTCTCTTTAAAATGAATTTAACGGTCCAAAATCATGTTTTTGGATCGTTAAAAGCAGCTGAGAAGCTAAGCCACGAGCTAAGCTAACAGGCCGACCTTGGGGAAAAAAACCTTTGTTTGGTCGAAGCTTCAAAATTCACCATTGAAACCCATGTCTTCTTCTAAAAAGTTGTTTTTCTTTGTAAAAAAGAAGCTAAGAACTTGTTTATTGATATTTATTAAAAGCTTTGTGTGAAAAATGCTATGCTAAAGAGCTCAAACCACATTGAGCATCCGCCATTTTGAGAACCGAAAAACAGGAACAAGAAACAGTCCATGTCACATCAAGGGGCCTCCCTCCCATTTCTCTTATAGAGATACGTTGCTCACTCCCTCACCAACCATCCTTCGGTTCAAGCAGTTGTATACTGCCATCCGGTGGTCAAAAAAGGTACTACATGCAAAACAAATTAATAAACATTTCTTCTTAAATTTGACAATAATTACTAATTATTGTCAAATTTCAAGCAATATTATCGTTTATCATAATAATTTCTGAGACAATTACGGTAATCGCCCAGCAAAATTTGTTATTGTGACAAGTCTAGTTATGGGGTAAAAGGCAGGGAAATAAAATGTATTTTATGAATATAATATCAGCAAAGACTCTCATAGGATCCAGATAGCTCCTAATGATGTCGCCTGAAATCAATTAATGTGAGTTGAAAAACCAGTGAGTGCAGTCACATTATCAGTCATGCAAAGGCACCAATATGAAGATAAATTAGTCTCAAATGTTGTCGCACAAGCATATAATAAGATTTTTGTGTCCATACAGTCCTTAAAATTATAATTTTCTTCTTGTAAAGCACAGGCAAATATATTCCGGTATTGGTGGCACGGTGGCTCAGTTGGTATAGAGCTGTTGCCTCTCAGTGAGAAGGTTGCTGGATCAAATCCCAGTCAGGGGCATGGGTGGAGCTTGCATGTTCTCTCCAAGCTGCGTGAGTTTTTTCCGGGTACCTGGTTTCCTCCCACAGACCAAAAACTTGCATGTTAAGCTGATTGGTTACTCTAGTCTAAATTGTCCCTCGGTGTGTGAGAGAGAGTGAATGGTTTGTCTCTATGTGTCCCTGCGATGGACTGGAGACCTGCCCAGGGTGTCCCCTGCCTCTTGTACATTGATGGATGGATATGGGCATAGTGACCCCCGTGACCCGAAAAGGAAGAAGTGGGTAAAAGAAGATGGATGGATGGATGGATGGATGGACAGATGGATGAATGGATGGGTTTCTGTCCAAAAAATGATCAAGGGTGCCAATTTGGATTTAGCTCCAAAGAGATTTCCTCTCTCTGATTGTGAGGTTGGTCAAATCCAACGCTGACCATCTGGGATAGAAGGATAATCTGTATATTTTTTAATCACTTGTTTTAATTATGCACTCATGCACACACAAAATACACACATTATCTCTTTTTGTTCCCACCCAGCCCCTGTCTCTTACAGTCTTATATACCAACATGTGCATGCATGAACATTTCACAGACAGTTAACTTTTACGACCCAGTCTAATAATTACTCTGACTCACATTTGGTTTTGTCCATAAAGGGTCATAAAAAGGTGAATTTCCTGAATGTACCTCAGTAATTTGTCTGATTTTTAAGTGTTTGACCATGTGGTGGAGATTAAAGCTTTATTACTAAGAAAAATATATATTTTTAAAAGATTAAAAAGCATTATGTCTAATTACAAAACAAATTTACATGCAGTAAAACACAACAATGTCAATGTGATGCAAACCATTTTGAGCCAGCTAACACATGATGTTTGAGGCACGGTCAAAGTGTGGCATACGTTGAGCAGCACTGAATAATAAACCCTGTACTCAACAATTATAACAATAAATTGATGCATCTGACTCCACACAGAAAGATTTGAGGCCCAACTAGGGATTGAACCCAGCACTTTCTAGCAGTGAGGAACAGAACTGACTACTAATCCATCATGCTGCCCAGCTGTTTTGACAGCTGCTCACTGTAAAACATTTCAAGACAGTTAAACTTGCAAATGAAAGTCCACCTGCTGCCTTAAAAACACAAGTTAACTCAACTAGCACCTTATCGTTGTTTCAACTCGGAAATTAAAGTTAAAAAAGTTGATTTAACTTGTTATGACTTGATGTTTCAACGTAATACTGTAAGTTACAACAATAAAAAAATTAAACATCATCAATATAATAAACTTTATCTAGTTGAACAAATGTACATTTCTACATACATAGTTGTAACTCACTGTTTTGAGTTCAAATAACCTACTACATGAAATAAAACTTTCCATTTCCAGTTCAAAGAATTTAAATTTCAAATTTGTTTCAACTTATATGATACATGACAGAAAATACCGAATGCTTGGATTTATCCAAAATTACAAAATCTATTAATAAAAACATGTTTACATAAACTGAAACACCATACTTTGTTTAGCTCATTGTAGCAAGAGAAGATGGGGTCATGGGGAGGAGAGAACAAGTGAGTGACGGAGAGAGGAAGAAGTTTGCAGACATGAAGGTTAGAGCTGTAGGCGGTTCATAAAACCTTAAGGACAAAAACAAAACTGCTCAACATTATGAACAATCAAAAAACATTTGTGTTAAATGAACACAAGTTCTTTACATGTGATATCTAAGCAGATTATTTCTTAGTCCATGGACTCTTGCTGAGCATTGGTCTGGTTTAATGTTCATGATGACGTTCTGCAGGAACTCAATGGAGTACTTCATATTTTGTGCGTACTCAAGGTTAAGACAGTAGAGTGTGCCCAGTAACATGGCCAGTGAGCACATCTCTGATGTCATGTAGGATGATATTTTCCTCTACCACAACAACCACATGTAAGACTTCCAAAGGGAAAGAATCCTGCAGTGGGCCTTCATGTCCAATCAGCAATCCAACTTCCATCCCTCTCATTATCATGTCGAAGGTTTTGCTATGAGCTTAAAGACATAAAGACACACGCATTTTAACATCTCCAAGTTTAAAACATCACTGACATATGAAGAAATAAAGGCTATCTATCGGCTCAAATTCTATAAATATTTGCACATGTAAAAAAGATTTGTGGCCTTGTAAAAGAAATTTGCATGTGTCAAAAAATTTGTAAAAAAAAAATCATGTTACAATTTTTTTTATGGTGTTCTGTTTATAGATAGGAATCAAAATAAGCTTCATTATCATTGCACCAAAGTACGGTGAGAATATGTTCAGACAGTCATCCGAAAGATAGGCAGAGTGCGTGTTGCTGCTGCTCCTAAGAGTGCATTTCCCGTTATAAAAAAATTATAAAAAATAAGAGTGTGGCTCCTTATTCTTTTAGATAGAAAGGGGAAAAGGCCAAGGTCATCCCCAACATGCTGGTGAGTCCCAGAACCCGCAAGCAGCCTGTGATTCTCACAAATCGCTTCCATCTTACGGTTTAGCTCGTAAATTAGCTGATTTTGAGTGCTTGAAGCACGAACCAAACCTTAACACAAGGTTGGCAGCTTTGCCATGGCCAAAACAGCTGCTGCTGTCTTCTTTAATAGCCTATAACATAAGTATCTGCTGGTGCCAAAAAGCAGAAACCCTGCTATTATGATTACAATGATATAAACACATTTGGCTTCCTCCTGAGAAAATTTGGAAAGGCGTATCAACTTCCAAACCGCCAACGGATCCGTGACGTACCCTGCCACGTGCGTCTCAGCGGGGCATGAGGGTGTAGGAGTTGTGCTTCTCTTGGTAAATGGAATGCTAAATGGACTGTACTTATATAGTGTATTTCTATCTTATCGAGTTACTACAAGCGCTTTCCACTACAATCTGTTCCCTCATGTACCCATTCATACAGCACTTTACTAGATCTCTACAAAGCTAATTGAACAAATCCTTCTAAAGAGACTAATCAGAGCTTTATGGCATTCATACACTGATGGGACATACATCGGACGCAATAAGGGGTTCAGTGACTTGCCCAGGGACACTTCGGCATGTGACTGCTGGTGGATTCAAACCGCCCAACCCTTGCATTGGAGGACGACTGCTCTAGCTACAGCCGTCTTTGGCTCCCTCTTGTGTTTTGTATTTGTCTGCTCCCCCTCTGATGTCTGCACATGTGATGTGTCGCAGGTGTTCTGTGTTAAGTCTCGTTGGTGTGTGTATTTAACTCTGTCTGTTTGCCCTCCTCATTGTCTGGTCATTGTCCTTTGTGATGCCTGTTCTGTTCCTCATGTCCTGTGACCCTATTCCTTGGTTATGTGTCTGCTGCCTCGCCAGCCTCCTTTAGTTTGTTATAATAAATTATTTGTTATTCTTCCCTGAGCCTCTGTGGTCTGCCTGCACCAATGGGTCTCCAGCCTCGTAATCATCACAGATTAACCAAACCAAACCAAGACCCAGAAGGCAGCCTGACTCTTGATGCTCCATTCCTGGAAGACGAGATGTGGCTCTGCACAATTGTGCTGAGACTTGTAAAAAATTTGAGATCTTCCAACAACCCACGAGCCAGATGGGTCACCGCAGTAGATTTCCTAGAGGAGTTCTGTCAGCGGCCCCATCTCACCAACATCCCTGGAACATCTGACCTGCTTAATGATGCGCTGAGAGAAAGACTTTTGCTGCGTTTTCATTATAGAAACGCTGAACCTCCATCTGTACCCTTGGCGCTTCCTTGGCTCCCTATTCTGCCACCAGAGGTCCTCACACCTGCTGCAGCCCCTGTAGTGGCTCCCACTACACTCTCTGTAGTGGTGGGAGCTCACTTTTTTTAAAATCTCTGTGTTGTTTGCAGTCTGAGGATGATAGCAGCTGAGTCTTCTTCATCCACCAGATCACCTCCAGCTAAGAAGTCTGTAATGACTGAACTTGTTTACTTAGCATATTTTCAAAATAAACATTTTGTAAGTCTTTATTTTGGCCTTTTTTATACAGAAAATTAACCTAACCAAGCCCTCCTTGAAACTGAACCGAACTGAAATGTGACTTTAGTGCACCGTTACACCCCTAGTTTTAGCAAAAGTGTTTTATGTCAGATGCCCTTCCTGACACGACCCTCACCATTTACCTGAGCTTGGGACCAACACAAGAGATACACTGGCTTGTGCTCCCTAGTGGCTGGTTAGGTACATTTTACAACAAAGTTACAACTTTTTTAAATTGATTTACTAAGTATATAGGTAAATTAGACTCAAAAGTAGTCATGCAAGTGCACAAGGTCTGTATGGGTACAATAACATCCACAAGTGCACTGCACACAAGAAGGAATATTCTGCACTTATAAATTGTGAAATACCTATGCACAAGTCACCTAAGCATATATGTGTTTCAATATAGAGGTTATGAGCATCTGTGTCAAGTTAGAAATGTGTCTATCCACAAAAACTCAGTAAATCTGTAAAGGCTTAGCTGTCCCAGCTTTTCACCAGCCTTGAATGCATCATTTATTTTGTAAATCTGTAGAAGTAAAAAAAAGTCTCATAAGGGACATTCACAGGCTGCTCATCCATGTGCTCATGTTGACTGATCTGTCCGCAGCAGATGATTTGAGCTCATGTATTTGCTGAAAATATTCCTACTTGTGCAATTCAAAATGTGTTAATTTGGAAAACTGTTTACTGTACACATTTGTGAATCTTGAGTATGCATTTGTAAAACTTGTGGTACATTTATGGATAATATTGTGCACAATAAAAGCTTATTGTACGTTTGTGTGACTACTTTTGAGACTAATTTATTTTCAAAGACTAAGTGAGGTCTGTAGAGTTTGAGAAATAGCCCTTTTTTTTTAAAAAACATTACAGATTGACTTTACTATGGAAGTTCCTGAAGATTAGCAGCTGTTTTTTATGATTTCCAATGTTAACAATCTGGCATTAGTGGCATTAGCTTCTGTGTAGTCTACATTGTTGTAGTAGGTATACTATGCTTAGAAACCAAAATACACCCAATGTACCGTAATTGTCAATTTATTTTGATTTCCCAGAAGCACCTCCCTAGGAAGCGGAAGATAATGGATGGATGGATGGATGGATGGATGGATGGATGGATGGATGGATGAATATATGGTACACACATACCCCCCACCCACACACACATATTATCATATTTATTATTATAATAAGTTGCCCTTTTTTTGTTCAAAGTAAATTGGACAAAATAAGAAAGTTATTTTGCTTTAAGTGGTTCATGTAAATATGAATGTTTTAAATTAATGTACTGTATTATTATTACCGGTATATATATATTTTTTTTTTTACAATTTGTGTTGTTTGAAAAAATAAATTTAAAATTAGCTCTTTTTAATTACTCATTTGACTTACTGTTAGTGCTAGCTTAAGATAACTTACCGAAAGCCGTGTGCGCGCCGCCATTTGCAGCTCCTTTTAGTATTAGCCCACCTCCGAGGCTAATGATAGCTCTTCCTCCTCCGGCACACCGCCAGTTAACCACTCGTTGCATGCGGCACTTTTGGGAGCGATCGCTGCTTCAGTCCACACACACACAAAGTTCACCGAGTGTCTCCAGTTAATTTATCCGTATGAGGCAACCTCTGACCGGACCCCACGGACCTCAAAAGCCAGCAGCTCCCAGCAGTTCCCGCACGCAGATGGTCCCTTCGCCGGCGGTCTGCTCGTTTTATTTCTGCCGGCTGCGCGTTGGGAGCGATCGCTAAAAATTGAACTAAAACGTAAAAATAACAATTATACTTTATTTATAAAGCCATTTAAAACAACCACAGCTGCAACAAAGTGCTGTACACATGAAATTAAGAACATTTAAACAAAAGATGAGATGAAATCAGGAATCAGGTGAGGGGCTGGACTCAGGTTTGGTGTGGGTTGTGGCTGCGGTTTGTGATGTCACAAACCACAGGAAGTGAGAAACGAAGTGTTTCTATCACAGACAAATAAATCTACTTAGATTAAATAAACCACTGGGTGCATTTCTTTGGCCCTAGTACTGTTTTTTTATGAAGTACATACCCAAAGTTGAGTAAAAAAAAAAAAGTTTAAAAGTGAACTTTGAATCTGTGGTCCCCTTTAATATATTCACGTAATGGTCAAATCTGCTGGATTTATGTTGTTTCGCTTTGACGTCTTCCAAACGGTCGCGCGCGCTGGAAAATAAATTATAAATAAATCGAATTTTCTCTCAAACATCTAAACTAATACATTGTAAATATTTATCCATTGATTACTTTCTGTAAGTTTCATCCAAATCTGTCCTGTGGTTCTTGGACTATTTTGCTAACAAGGTAACAGTAGTTCAGACCTCCACAGAGCAGGAGGCCGGGCTGCGACAGAGTGAGTCCGACCAGAGGAGGCTTCTGTCGGACACATGAGCTGGGAACGGTCGGTGGACCCTAGCGGCCGAATGTGGTACTGCTCCATTTTTTTCGTCAGAATGAATGGAAACGGTCATATCTCAGCCAAAAATTTGTCAAAAAATATGGTAAAAATCCATAAATATGTTGCTTCGCCTCATAAGTCGCAGCCTCGCAGGACATAAAAATTAGTTTAAAAAAACTGTGACGTGTAGGCCGGAAAATACAGTACTTTATTCAAATTTTACTGGGGGAGAACCCCCAGACCCCCCCACAACCCCCTGCCATCAGTGCCCCCCACCCCACACACACATTACATATGCTTCTAATACCAATGGCCAACACGTTAAACAAGTACATGTATAGAGCTCAGAATAATACACTACCTTCAAATATTCAAATGTATTTTGTAAAAAGATCAAGCTGTTACAACCTTAAGGGGACAGATATATTTGTAAAACCACAGTTTAGAACTACTGTAGTTTGAAGGGAAGGTCTTCCTTACCGTAATTCAGGGAGTTGGATTGTGGAATGACTTGGAGACAGATGTTAAGGAAGCCAAATCAATGTTTGTATTCAAGAATGGTCAAAATCGAATTGTTAAAAAATATATATGAATGGAGTTTAATGAGAAATGTATGATAATTAGAAAATCAAATTAGTTGTTCATTTTGTTTTGTTATTTATAGAGAATGGTTGTTTGAATTATTTATTAGAGAATAAGGAGCAGATATACCGGTAATAAGATTTTTTTTCTTCATCTGCTACCTTTCATTTTATATATATATTTTTCTTATTACATATATTTTAATTGTTTTTTATTTCATTATAAAATGAATAAAAATAAAAATAAAAAAGTACACATGGTGTCATATGGTGTTCAAAGTGTGTTCAACTTAACTCAGTCTTGATGATTTGTGTCAACAAGAGGTCATTGTAGCATTTCTATGAGCGTTTGGATTTTTATACAAAGTACATAAATACATTTGATAGTTAGAATTTTAAGTATATTTACTGTATATTATGGTAATTTATTCTGTATTTTTGCCAGATTATGGTGATTCTGGGGTCATGAAGATGGGGCCCTTGAAGATTGTTGCCCACAGTGAAGTGTTAATCTGGCCCTGCCTTCATGTGTGCAATTCACTGGAAGTGAAGTGAACTTGGGCAGCACGGTGGCACAACTGGTAGAGCTGCTGCCTCTCAGCGAGAAGGTTGCCGGTTCAAATCCCGGTCCGGGGCCTTTCTGGGTGGAGTTTGCATGTTCTCCCCGTGCATGCGTGGGTTTCCTCCGGGTACTCCGGTTTCCTCCCACAGACCAAAAAACATGCTTGTTAGGCTGATTGGTGACTCTAAATTGACCCTAGGTGTGAGTGTGAGAGTGGATGGTTGTTTGGTGTGAGTGAGACAGGTCCCTCTTGTAAATGAGTCCCCGTGACTCAACGAGGCTAGCCTGTATAAATAAAGGTTGAATGAATGAATGAATGAATGAACTGACAAATCATCTCATAAGGGGAAAGGGGACTTCATGATTACTGACTGTCTGCACAGCAGCACAGACTTACGGTTCATTCATTCATTCATTTTCTTTTACCCACTTTTTCCCTTACCAGGCCACAGGTAGCCTGGCCCTCGCCTTCCTGCACAGCTCCGCTCAATTCTCATTTCCCTTCACTGCACAGTCTGGGATTCCTCCCATAGACAACGATTTCTCCGGCCGATTTTTGACCGGACCAATCAGAGAGCAGAAGGCGGAGTTTTGAACGACGTCGACTGACGTCGTCATTCAAAATGGCTGCCGCCACGAAGGAATTTTCAATAAAACAAGGTAAAAAACTATTATTTCTCTGCTGAGAAAAATATATTTCTTAGCTGACGTTATATCAGAAGTGTTCCTGAGCAATCAGAGAGCAGAAGGCGGAGTTTTGAACGATGTCGACTGACGTCGTCATTCAAAATGGCTGCCGCCACGAAGGAATTTTCATCAAAACAAGGTAAAAAACTATTATTTCTCTGCTGATAAAAAATATATTTCTTAGCTGACGTTATATCAGAAGTGTTCCTGAGCTTAACAGTTCCTAAATCAATTCACGAAATGGTCAAATCTGCTGGATTTAAATAGTTTCGGTTTGACATTTTCCAAACAGCCTCGGGTGCGCTACGAAAATAAATGATAAAAAATCGAATTTTATCTCAAATGTTTTATCTAGGCCAACAGTCAGTAAATTAGAGCCATATAATTACACACTGGTGGCAGAAAAAATATCCACCGAGTGGTTTCTGAGCAATTTATCTGATAGCCTGGACCTCGCCAGGCTAAACTAACAAAACTCCGCCTTCTGTTCTCTGATTGGTCCATTCAAAAATCTCCAGGAGAAATCGTTTTCAATGGGAGGAATGCCAGACCCTAGTCCAAAGCGAAGTGAAGGACAAGGGTCTGGTTTCAACCAGGCTAGCATTCCTCCCATTGAAAACGATTTCTCCTGGAGATTTTTGAATGGACCAATCAGAGAACAGAAGGCGGAGTTTTGTTAGTTTAGCCTGGCGAGGTCCAGGCTATCAGATAAATTGCTCAGAAACCACTCGGTGGATATTTTTTCTGCCACCAGTGTGTAATTATATGGCTCTAATTTACTGACTGTTGGCCTAGATAAAACATTTGAGATAAAATTCGATTTTTTATCATTTATTTTCGTAGCGCACCCGAGGCTGTTTGGAAAATGTCAAACCGAAACTATTTAAATCCAGCAGATTTGACCATTTCGTGAATTGATTTAGGAACTGTTAAGCTCAGGAACACTTCTGATATAACGTCAGCTAAGAAATATATTTTTTATCAGCAGAGAAATAATAGTTTTTTACCTTGTTTTGATGAAAATTCCTTCGTGGCGGCAGCCATTTTGAATGACGACGTCAGTCGACATCGTTCAAAACTCCGCCTTCTGCTCTCTGATTGCTCAGGAACACTTCTGATATAACGTCAGCTAAGAAATATATTTTTCTCAGCAGAGAAATAATAGTTTTTTACCTTGTTTTATTGAAAATTCCTTCGTGGCGGCAGCCATTTTGAATGACGACGTCAGTCGACGTCGTTCAAAACTCCGCCTTCTGCTCTCTGATTGGTCCGGTCAAAAATCGGCCGGAGAAATCGTTGTCTATGGGAGGAATCCCAGACTGTGCAGTGAAGGGAAATGAGAATTGAGCGGAGCTGTGCAGGAAGGCGAGGGCCAGCCAGGCTAGAGGAATGCCAGACCCTAGTGCAAAGCGAAGTGAAGGACAAGGGTCTGGTTTCAACCAGGCTAGGCCACAGGGAAACTGTTACCAATCTCCAGAGGCCATTGTGCGAAAGCTGGATGGGTCTCCAGTTAATCACGGACACAGACAATCAACCATTCACACTAAATCACTAATTAACATAACATGCATGTTTATGGTCTGGGAAGACATTTGTACTCAGAGTAAACCTACCACTGGGATAATTAATGTGCAAATTCTTTAATTGACTTTAGTGATTTAAAAAAGAAATATTGACCTATATAATTGATCAAAAATTAATATTAAACATTTAGTGTTTGATGTTTTTGTAATATTTTATATTTTTTCCCCAAGTTATTTTTATATGTTTTCAACTACTTTTTAACACGTTTATTTCAGTTGATAAATTCCTAAAAGCAGATACGGCTCTGCCTAAAAGCCTTGAAGATGCTACATTTCATAGCGCTTGGTTGCCACACTTGGATGTCCCGTGATGCGGTGCTTGTGAATTTCACTGTGGAATCAGCGTCTTTTTCTTTACCCATGCTGCCCAGTAAGGTAAAACGAGCCTCACCGCCCCATCCGGCCACTGACAGCGCTAAAGCTCCTGTTGAAGGAGTGAGAGTGTTTCAGGAAGAAGTTGGCGCCTGAAGCTTCGGTCTCGGGTAGCTTAGCACGCTAGCTGAGACTATGAAAGATACGGTGTAGCATTGAACTTTGTTTGTGGAGTTACTGAAGAATTACAAAATGAACGACATGGGTATGTATCACATCGCAAAACTTGGTTGAATTTTGTGCTTGTATTTCCTTTGCGCCCAGCCAAATAGCTAAAGCAATGGCTTAGCTAAGGCTCCGCAGGCCTAGTCTAATCCCTGGAACAGAAATTGTTTTGCTCACCAACCAGCCGGTGTTTTGCCTTGTAGCTAACACGTTAGCCTTGTGGTTTACTTGTTAGCATTAGCATCAGGCTACTGGTTGCAGTGCTACGACACTAAGGATGTTTTTAAAGGATTTACCACTTTTTAAACTGTGTGTGTTAGGTAGCCAACCAAAACATGGTTTAATTGTAATAAAATGTGTTTTGTAAAACATTTAGCGGTTGGTGGCTACGTCACGTGCTTTGTGTGATTGTTATCAAAGCTCTAAAGTGCAAACAAAACGAATCAGGCGCTTGAAACTTGAGTGATGCTTGGAATGAAACAGCTAATTTTAGGGTTAGATGTAGAAAACTGAAATGAGATGCTGTTTCCTCCAGTCAGCACCAGAGACTAAATGTTCTTTAAAATCTTACTAATAATGATTAACTACCAGAATTTAAACTTTCAGCAAGCTAGTCTCTTTCTTTTCATCACTGCACGTGAACTATCTGCCTGGTTATGTTCTCATCCAGTTTTTGAATATCTTATGTACTTCCTCCAGAGTTCAGCGTCCCGCTGTCTTCCCTGGCACTGCTGGTCCCTCCGCTTCGGCTCATGTCTGCAGTGATGTGGGAGGTGGTGAGGCAGCGGAACATAAAGCATTATGGGAAGCTGGAGGAGTTTGTGTCCATGGTAACAGATGCTGTTCCTGATCTGATGAGCAAAAGAGAGGGGAGGCTACTGTCACTGGGCCTCAGAGCGAGGGTAAGTGAAATGTTTAAACTCTGCTTTGAAACACGGTTCCCAGCGACTCCTGGAAATCAGGCAACAACCTGAAAAATGAATAACTTCGCTAATTTAACTTAACTAACTTAGCTAATTTGAGAAAAACACATAATCAGGGAAACTTCAGAGAGTTTGAACACTGATCTACTGATTAAAAGATGATCTTTCTGAGATTTGATGTGTTCATGTTTTACTGCTAGTACTGTGAAACAGGTCTCTCTTGTAAATGATCTAATCACTAGTCTAGGAGTGATACTTGACCCTTCTCTGAAACTCAACAGTCATGTAAATATGATTGTGAAATCCTGTTTTTTCCAGCTGAGGTGGCTGTCTAAGCTGAAGCCCATACTATCCAAAAATAACCTGGAAGCAGTAATTCATGCATTCATTACATCCAGGCTCGACTATTGCAACTTGCTCCTTTTTGGTATCAGTCAGACCTCCATAGCTAGACTTCAACTGGTCCAGAATGCGGCAGCCCGATTTTTAACTAGCACATTCAAAAGAGATCACATTAGACCCGTTTTGGCCTCCCTGCACTGGCTACTGGTTCACCTTCGAATCCAATTCAAAATGCTCTTTTATGTCTATAAATCACTGAACAGCTCTGCCCCCTCCTGTCTTACTGATCTGCTGCAGCTGTATGTCCCACCACGTTCTCTCAGATCAGCAGACCAGTTGCTCCTCACAGTTCCAGGAACCTGTCTCAAGCGCAGAGGGAACATGTCCTTCTCTATAGCAGTCCCAAGACTCTGGAACGAGTTACCTCTGCTTGTCAGACAGGCCCCCTCCCTCACAGTTTTTAAATCTCTCTTAAAAACACTATTATTCCCTGGCTTTCACCACTGTGTGATCTGTGCTGAGCCTGTGTGCATCACACTGTGTTGTTGTTGTTGTTGTTGTTGTTGTTGTTGTTGTTGTTGTTGCTGTCGTTGTTGCTATCCACAGTTCTTTTGTTTCTACATTTGGTTTCCTGTTATGTAATATGTTGCTGTGTGCTTGTCTGTCTGTCCCTGTACGGCACTTTGGTGTGCACTGTCACTGTTTAAAGTGCTTTATAAATAAAGTGGTATGGTATGAGTCATCAAGGTTCAATGAGACTAACCTGTATAAGGGGCGGCCGTGGCGTAGTGGTAATGGCAGTCGTCTCCCCATCGGAAAGTTGGCGGTTCGACTCCCGGGACCCGCACCATGTGTCGTTGTGTCCATGGGCAAGACACTTAACCCTGAGTTGCTCCCGGTAGGACTGGAAAGCACCTTGCATGGTAGTCTGCCGCCACCGGTTTATGAATGTGTGTAGCATTCAATATATGCGTAGCACTTTGAGATTTTCAGTAATGAAAAGTGCGTTATAAATTGAATTAATTATTATTATTATTATTAAATAAAGTTTGAATGAAATCCTTCACCTATCGTGGGGGTTCCATTCCAGAGACCCCCACCCACGATAGGCGAAAATCTGTGAAGTAGCAGCATTATATTTATTTTATTATTTATAAATATATTAAGGCTTTATAAACCCTTCCCACACTCCTACAAACCTTTCCCACTTTTAGGTTTACCCTTCTCACGCAGTAGCCCTCGCCCACCTGCTGTGTGGGCCCCACCCAGGTCTGTATAAATTGTGCTGTGACTGGGAATCAACTCCCAAATAGGTTTTTATTTTTTTCAGCCATTTGGGAGCTGTGGAGGGGGAGATTCCTCTGGCAGAGTGAGCTCTGAGCCAGAGGAAGTATATGCCTGTAAAAGAGCCCCACACAGCCAGTGTGACAGGCACTGAGCAGACAGGAAGTCCTTGGGACTGATCTCTGAAGTGCATAGACGCTGACCGTGGTGTGATGTGGACATGATGCTGTGACATAGCAGGAGAGCGCATGCACAAGGCAGAGGAGACGAGAGGTGGCTTCCTCCTCCACTTGAGCAAGGGGTAGTGGCTTACAGTAAACATGTGCTGGTCATAAAATTAGAATATCATGAAAAAGTTATTTATTTCAGTAATTCCATTCAAAAAGTGAAACTTGAATATAGGCCTGTCGCAGTAAACAATAAATCGCATGACAAATAAATTATCGACCTCATTTTCATATATCCGCTTTATCGTTTCTTCGTGTTTCTCTTTCTGAAGACACTGGATGACAAAAAGCTCAACTCCGGTGCTCTTCACTGACCCCTCCCTTTCTATTTTCTCTTTAAAAATCAATTTAAACTGTCCAAAATTGCGATTTTGGATAGTTAAAAGCAGCTAAACTGAGAAGCTCAGCTACGAGTTAAGCTAACACGGTGACCTCGGGGGGGAAAAAAACTCCATGTTGTTGAAGCTCAAATTCATGATTGAAACCCGTGCCATGATGTAAAAAGTTGTTGTTTTTTTTCCTCTGCAAAAAGAAGCTGAGAACTTGTTTACTGATTTTTTAAATTAAAACCTTTGTGTGAAAAATGCTATGCTAAAGAGCTCAAACCACACAGAGCGTCTGCCATTTTGAGAACCAAAGGGACACAAGCCATGTCATAGGGCCTCCTCCCATTTTTCTTAGAGACACACTACCCATCCTTCATAATTTTGTTCCACCACATGTGGTACATGTGGTGGAACAACAATAAAGAATCTCTGAGTCTGACTCGGTGACTCTGACTTCAGTTCAAACCGTCTCATACTGCCATCCAGTGGTTGAAAAAAGGTACTACATGCACAACAATAAACATTTCTTCTTAAATTTGAATTCAAAACAATATTATTGTTTATCACAATAATTTCTGAGACAATCACCCAGCAAAATGTGTTATTGTGACAGGCCTACTTGTATATTATATTCATTCATTACACACAGACTGATATATTTTAAATGTTTATTTTAATGTTGATGATTATAACTGACAACTAATGAAAATCCCAGATTCAGTATCTCAGAAAATAAAAAAATTGAGAACAGGTTCAATATTGAAGACACCTGGTGCCACAGTCTAATCATCTAATTAACTCAAAACTCTTGCAAAGGCCTTTAAATGGTCTCGGTCTAGTTCTGTAGGCTACACAATCATAATGAAGACTGCTGACTTGACAGTTGTCCAGAAGACGACCATTGACACCTTGCACAAGGAGGTCAAGACACAAAAGGGCATTGCTAAAGAGGCTGGCTGTTCACAGAGCTCTGTGTCCAAGCACATTAATAGAGAGGTGAAGGGAAGGAAAAGATGTGGTAGAAAAAAATGTACTAGCCATAGGGACAACTACACCATGGAGAGGATGGTGAAATTAAACCCATTCCAAAATGTGTGTGGTGGGGGGAGGGGATTCACAAAGAGTGAACTTCAGCTGGGGTCTGTGTTTCAAGAACCACCACGCTCAGACGTATGCAAGACATGGGGTTCAACTGTCACATTCCTTGTGTCAAGCCACTCTTGAACAAGAGAAGCGTCAGAAGTGTCTCTCCTGGGACTGCTGCTGATCACTGATCCAAAGTTATGTTCTCTGATGAAAGTAAATTTTGCATTTCCTTTGGAAATCAAGGTCCCAGAGTCTGGAGGAAGAGAGGAGAGGCACAGAATCCATGTTGCTTGAGGTCCAGTGTCAAGTTTCTACAGTCAGTGATGGTTTGGGTCATGCCATCTACTGGTGTCGGTCCACTGTGTTTTCTGAGGTCCAAGGTCAACACAGCCATCTTCCAGGAAGTTTTAGAGACTTCCTGCTGCTGACCAACTTTATGGAGATGCAGATTTAATTTTCCAACAGGACTTGGCACCTGCACACAGTGCCAAAGCTACGAGTACCTGGTTTAAGGATCATGGTATCCCTGTTCTTAATTAGCCAGTAAACTCTCCTGACCTTAACCCCATAGAAAATCTATGGAGTATTGTGAAGAGGAAGATGTGATACACCAGACCCAACAATTCAGAAGAGCTGAAGACCACTATCAGAGCAACCTGAGCTCTCATAACCCCTGAGCAGTGCCACAGACTGATCGACTCCATGTCACGCCGCATTGCTGCAGTAATCTAGACAAAAGGAGCAACAATAATAATAATAATAATAATAATAATAATGAATTCCATTTATAATGCACTTTTCATTAATAAAAATCTCAAAGTGCTAACAACTAACTAACAACTAAGTATTGGGTGCTGCACATGCTCATACATTTCATGTTCATACTTTTCAGTTGGCCAACATTTCTAAAAATCATTTTTTTATTTGTCTTAAAGGTCCACTGACATGATTTTTCTACTATTCATCAAACTGCTCAATATATATATATATATATATATATATATTTTATCATTTAAATATGTTCGTTTTTGCAAACAAAATGATAAATCACTTTAATTTTGCTTTAAAAGTGATTTTGAACTTCAAGCCGTGTTTAATCATGGGAAATCCGATTACACGCGAACGCACCATCTGTGACGTAGTGTGAGGCAGAGCTCTGGGCTTGTCACAGTGCGCGCGTGTGAGCAGCTCCACATGAAGGTAAGTCTGATACAGCATCAGACCTAAATTAGATCCTGTTGTTTCTTGTTCCATCACCCAAACTATTTTCTGCTTCCCAAAATGAAGACAAATAACTCAAATCTTCACATAGATTGATAAATTTGTCGGGTTTTAAATTGTCCGCTATTAAAGAGACCAGAGCTCTGCCTCTCACTATGTCACAGATGGTGCGTTCGTGTGTAATCAGATTTCCCACAATTAAACACAGCTTGAAGTTCAAAATCACTTTTAAAGCAAAATTAAAGTGATTTATCATTTTGTTTGCAAAAACTAACATATTTAAATGATAAAATATATATATTTTGAGCAATTTGATGAATACCGATAGTAGAAAAATCATGTCAGTGGACCTTTAAGTAGTACTGTATTCTAATTTTCTGAGATACTGAATTTGGGGTTTTCATTAGTTGTCTGTTATAATCATCAACATTAAAATAAATAAACATTGGACATATATCAGTCTGTGTGTAATCAGTCTGTGTATAATATACAAGTTTCACTTTTTGAATGGAATTACTGAAATAAATCAACTTTTTCATGATAATCCAACAATACAGAATTAGAACAAACTCTTGAGATGTAATGAAACCAATGTGAAACACGATATAGCGAGGGGTGACTGTATCATGTTGGGCAGGCTAATAAAAAAAATATATACAGTAAATAGGAGTGATTGCTGTACGCTTGTAGTGCAGGCTACAAGATACTTCCTGTCATCTCAAACTGTGGCTCTGCCTGCCACCAAAGACTCTTGAGTTCTGAGCATTTTGTGTAACTGAAGTATCTCCTGGAATTTCAGGATTTACTCAAGGAAAAATCAGGGGATTTTGTTTTTGTGAGATGTTGGGAACCCTGTTAAAAACCTTGACAAAGAGGCACAACGTGGTTCTCACAAACGGCATCTCTTGCAGACAACACTTGAACTGCTGCGCTCTGAAAGCCCTGAAGATCTCAAGGCCGTTGAGACTCACCTCAACAGAATCCGTCATTCGTGCACTGAGGAGGTGAGGACTACTTTTAATATTCTGGTCATCATTCATCCATCCATCCATCCATCCATCCATCCATCTTCTTCCGCTTATCCGGGGTCGGGTCGCGGGGGTAGCAGCCTAAGTAGGGAGGCCCAGACTTCCCTCTCCCCAGCCACTTGGAGCAGCTCCTCCGGGGGAATCCCAAGGCGTTCCCAGGCCAGCCGAGAAACATAGTCCCTCCAGCGTGTCCTGGGTCTTCCTCTGGGTCTCCTCCCGGTGGGACATGCCCGGAACACCTCACCAGGGAGGCGTCCAGGAGGCATCCTAACCAGATGCCCGAGCCACCTCAACTGGCTCCTCTCGATGTGGAGAAGCAGCGGCTCTACTCCGAGTCCCTCCCGGATGACTGAGCTTCTCACCCTATCTCTAAGGGAGAGTCCAGCCACCCTGCGGAGAAAACTCATTTCAGCCGCTTGTATCCGAGATCTTGTTCTTTCGGTCATAACCCAAAGCTCATGACCATAGATGAGGGTGGGAACGTAGATCGATCGGTAAATTGAGAGCTTTGCCTTTTGACTCAGCTCTCTCTTCACCACGACAGACCGGTACAGCGCCCGCTTCACTGCGGACGCTGCACCTATCCGCCTATCGATCTCACGCTCCAGTTTTCCCTCATTCGTGAACAAGATCCCGAGATACTTAAACTCCTCCACTTGGGGCAGGACCTCCTCCCCGACCCGGAGAGGGCATGCTACCCTTTTCCGGCTCAAGACCATGGCCTCGGATTTGGAGGAACTGATCCTCATCCCGGCCGCATCACACTCGGCTGCAAACCGCTCCAGTGAAAGTTGTAAATCACGAACTGATGAAGCCAGTAGGACCACATCATCTGCAAAAAACAGAGAAGAGATTCTAAGGTCACCAAAACGGTCATCTGGTCATCATTAACAAGTAGATTTCACTATTGTCCAACTTTTAAGTCGAATCATAACATTTGATTGTCCTTTGGGAGAGTAAATGAAATTCTTAACATTTGGAATGAATTATAAACATTTTCACTATTTGCATGGCATCCATTAAAATGAACAGATATAGGGAATGAGAACAAATGTTCTGTATTCATGTAGACATGACTTGTTGTTTTGTGATCCAGACAAGTGATCCAGTGATTGAAGCTCCAGAAGCCAACTTTATGAAGCTGGTGCAAGGCCTCATTGAAGACACCGATGGCAGAGAACACTTTCTTAAGGTCACGTGATTTTCATGGTAGAATAAAATAATTCTTCAAACATCTTAAATGTTTGAAATATATGCAATTATTGCAGCTTGCTATGTAGATATTGTCTGTATATTAATGATAGTAACTCTCTTTAACAGAATGTGTTTCCGTTGGAATATGGTCCTGATTTTGACACGGCGCTAGAGACTCTGGTTTGTGAGTTCTTTATGAGACTCGAGGAGCTGCTGCCAATACCAGACTTCAAACAGGCAAGTGTTTAAAGATAACGGAGTAAGGGAACAAGGCTGCTTCCAGCTGTATTTTCATATTTTCTATTAGGGATGCACCGATCCACATTTCTTACTTCTGATCCGATACAGATACCGTACTTAAATCTGGGTATCGGCCGATACTTTGCCGATCCGATACCTTTCAGGTATAGGAGGCTGTAATAATACATTTCTTGAATGGAGAGCACGTGTATTACACTATACTGTGTGATTTAAATCCAGAGAAGACACTCTGAGCCTCACGCGTCCCGGCCACTACACACCTTGGGGTGTCTATGAGTGCACACCTATTTCTCCAGCTCCCCGAGCGCCTTCTATGGCTGCTCACTGCACCATCTGGTAGGTGGTTGGGTTAAATGCAGAGACGAATTTCGTCTGTGTATGGGAAACATACGCAGATGACAAGATTAGACAATTATTATTATTATTATTATTATTATTACAACAAGTATTACCCAAACTCTAACAGCATACAAGAGGCAGGTCTATATCACAGACGTCCTTCTGACTCATGGTGCAGCCCAGAACACTAAAATACTGCTAAGCATTATGGGAAATCAACACAGACCGCTCCCCATTTTTTAGTTTTGTTTTTGATTGTGGCACTATGAGTTGTAATTCTTGTTGGTTTTGATCAACAGATACAGATTTAAACTATGCATTGAATTTACATTTATAAATTTAATACTGGATCGGATCGGCCCCATCCCTATTTTCTATCCTTGTTTTCAGACTGCGTCTTGGATCAGCGCTGATCCTGCGGTGCTGGAGGAGTACATGCAGTGTGTCTCAAATGGAGACGACCTGAAATTTCTTCTTCAGAGCAAACAGTGCCATGGAAAGTTAGCAAAGAATACTGTTGGTAAGGATGTACATTTGATGGTTTGGTTTATTATGTGGGGGGTGAAGGGAATAATATTTCCAATTGTTTCTGCAGCTCCATTTCAATCAGATGATCTTCTGATTCCATCTCTGGCTCTCCCTCCATCCCTGGAAGTGGCCATCTCCTCCCACCCAAACTCCTGTGATGATGAGCATACCGGTGTCCCTCAGATTGTCATGTTCGACGAGGAGTTGTCCACAAACCCTTCTACTTCAACAGATTTTCCAGACTCACCAAAGAATACTGACATCCCTTCGTCTCCTCACGGGAGACAGTTGTCAGGGATCCATAAATGTCCTGAGTGTGATAAATGTTTCAAGCATCACTCTGTGCTCATGGAGCATCAGAGGGTCCACAGCGGGCTGCAGCCCTACAACTGCTCTGAGTGTGGGCGGGCTTTCAGGACAGCCACGCTGCTGGCGGGACACAGGCTCCGCAAGTGTAAAAATGCTGCCTATCTTTGCATTAAATGTGGGAACAGTTTTCCAACTTCACTTGACAAATTCAGGCACCATTGCCCTAAACAAGGTCGCAGCCACGACTGCAGGCAATGTGGAAAAAGTTTTTCAAAATCCAGCAGCCTGAAGGAACACCTGCTAACTCACGTTCAAAGCCGCCTTTTCAAGTGCAGCCATTGCGGTGCTGGTTTTTCAGGAATTGGTGACTTAAAATACCATCAGCAAGTGGACCACGAGAAGCCTTATCAGTGCAAGCAGTGTGGAAAGAGCTTCATCTCTTCAAAGTGTCTGCTCAAACATCAGCAGAGGCACGAAGAGGGGGGTGAACTGGAGACCGTGAAGCATCTGACTGGAGGGAAATACAGGAGAAGTGGTCATCGCGTGTCGCTGTCTTCCAGGAAGACCTCTGTCAGAGCCGGAGGGAGAGTCACTCATAACTGCCCGCTGTGTGGGCGCAGCTTCAAGTATCGCTTTGAGTTTCTTGAACACCAGAGGTTCCACACGGCGGTGAAGCCCTACAAGTGCTCTCATTGTGGGAAAGCTTTTCGGACTGAAGCTCACCTGTCCGGGCACAGGAAGAGGAAGTGTAAAAACGCTGCCCACATCTGCACAAAGTGTGGCGCTCAGTTCAGGTCTCTGCACGAGCGGGTCAGACACCAGTGTGTGCAGCTGCTGACGAAATACGAGTGTTCTCACTGTGGAAAGACCTTCAAGATGGCCCACCTGCTCAGGAACCATCAGATGAGCGAACACCAGCTCCCGTACAGCCCCGACCATCGCTTCAGGTGCAGGTACTGTGACGAGACGTTTCCCGGCATCAGCGAGCTCAAGTATCACCAGAGGGTTGACCACGAGAAACCTTACCAGTGCCAAGAGTGTGGCAAGTGCTTCCTGTCAGAGAAATGTCTGGCTAACCACGAGCTGCGCCACAACGACGACAGGCCCGAAAGCTGCCTGGTGTGTGGGCGGGGCTTCAGAAACCGATACGACTTGAAGCAGCACATGCGCACGCACACAGGGGAGCGACCGTACCAGTGCACGCACTGCTCCCAGTGTTTCTCCACCGCAGGAGGACTGCGGAGTCACACCCGGGTCCACACAGGCGAGAAGCCGCACGAGTGCCCCGACTGTGGGAAGGCCTTCTCTCAGATGGGGGCCATGCGCACCCACAGGCTCACACACACAGGAGAGAGGCCTTTCAAGTGCACGGTGTGTGGCAAAGGGTTCACAATGGCGCACAAAGTAACAGTTCACATGCGCGTGCACACCGGAGAGCGGCCCTACGTGTGCTCCCAGTGCGGGAAAGCCTTCTCAGACGGAAGCGTGCTGAAGCAGCACATGCTGAACCACTCGGGGGTGAGACCGTACCACTGTCAGCTCTGCCCCAAAACCTACACCTGTCTGAACCACCTGAGGAGGCACCTGAAGAGCCACTCCAACATCAACTGACTGAACACCATCAGTGTGCTGAACTCAACCTGTGAAAGTGCACTATCAACAGACATGGCACTGACCAGTAAGCCTCCAGTATCGCTGGTAAAACATGCAGACCGTGAGCTGGGAAGAATGGTTCACTGCAAACTAAACATGTTCCCAGACTGTGACAACCAGCACATTTCTTTTCTTTTTATACACATTGTTTTCTGTATGAATCCATCTGAATGTCACAGTAAACTTTATTTGAAAGCTGTGTGAGGGTCACACACAGGAATACTTCCATGAGCTACTTTGTCCTGCAGCGTCGTCTGCATTCTCCATTAACAACACTCGGCTGGACTAGAACGCCATCAAGCAGCCAGCAGCTGCTCTTTGTAAAGTCTTTATCTCTTGTATTTGTGCTGCTGTCAGAAACCTGACGGGGCACTTCATTGTTGACCACCACACCACTGCATGTGGTTTGAAGAAAATGTAAACGTCTAATAAAAGACTAAATGCAAAAATGAAGCCCTGAAAATGATTTCTCCACTGTGACCTGGAGGTTTTTGTATGATTTGGCTGAACGTATAAAACTGATGGAAGTGTTTTCTTTGAAAGGCTTTGATACAAGCAGGAACGTTGTGATTATTCATAAATCTGCTGAAGTACAAAACAACCCCAACATGTTGAAGTCGAGGCTCAATACGACACGTTTCCTTGTTTTTATCTTTTTCTCTACTTTGAATGAACTTGGTTTTACATCTTTATGTAAGAAAAGCCGTGTGTATTGAAAAGGCTTCACTAGATGGCAGTAAGTGACCGTTAAGCATTTGGTGTTCAACTTGTACTTTCTCATCAGATTTATCCAACACTGACTTTGCTACAGATTGAAACAAGTCAACAATGTACAGTAGTTGTAATGATCTGACCCATTTCCTGTTGACTGCAACGTCTGAAGTGTAACCAAACCACAAAGCTTTCATGGGAGCTCAGCCTCTCTAAGACAAATGCTTGATTCTGGGTGTCTGCTAGATCTTTGGTGTCATGTTTCAGTGAACTGGAACAGAATAGTTCAGTTCATCCTCCTCCCTGTGTCCATGTTTCTTCTAATCTATCGTCCCTTTCATCAGCCTTTGAGTGTTTCCCAGAGACGTCTCATCACTCGGCCCTACGTCCTTCAAAGCCAGCTGTGGCGATGAGTTAAACGCTGCCAGATGTTTCTATCTTCAGGCCTGAAGGCTGCTCTGAGCTGCATGCCTTCTCTCTGACGTGGAAATGCTGCACATCTTGTCTGAACATCAAGATCCTGTGAAAGTGGGCAGCCTTTTATGAGCATTTCAGCTTCAGGGAGCACGGCTCTACGTTTACAGCTTCAAGTTGTCTTTGGCATGTTTAAAACTTTCTTAACCTTCAATATTAAAAAAGGCTAAAGTCTTCAGACTGAATGAAAACAACCTGGCTGCAGTGCCAAGGCGTTCCTCTGGATTATTCTGGATTAACAGTTTTCTAATGAATGAAAATGGTATAATAGTTGTTTGTAAGTGTGTTGTAAGTACAGAGGAGCCCCACAGCTGTAAAACATCAGATTTATGATGCGAGCTGCTAATAAAGTCAGATCGCAACCAGATGTCCTCCCTGACTCACTGAGTTCAGTGGAAAACCTGAGTCCCAGCCAGACTTTTCTTACAGTCCCACACTGAACACACACACACACACACACACATGTCCACAACCATCATGCAACATCCACCCCCTCCATCCTCTCCCAGAAGAACACGCCCCTTCCATCATGTAGGAGCTTTTTCCAGAAGCATTTCCAAAATCTGTACACTTTGGCCACTAGATGTCGCCATGCTTCTTCCTGCTTCCAGTTCAGAGGAGACCACACCCCATCATCCCAAACTTTCTTTATGTTCAGGTTCTGGATGTAGAAGCCCCGCCCACTCCATCCTCCACAGGAACTAGAGATTTATTAAATAAATAAAAACTGAACGTTTCCATGAAGTTTGTCAGCTGCTTCTCATCAAACACTCAACCAGTTTATTGTTTTTTACTTTGTCTTTCCTGATTTTCTGCTAGAAGCGTGCATGATTCCATCTTTGATCTTAGTTAATACTGTTATTGATTTTACTTGTTTTATCACTTGTTTTATTGACATTTAATTTTGTAGCACTTTGAGATTTTCATTAATGAAAAGTGCGTTATAAATTAAATTCATTATTATTATTATGTAATGTTGGAGTGAAATATTTTATTTATTCATTCATTTTATGATTAAAACAATACAATACAATAAGAGAGAAAAAAAATATATAAAATGAAAGGCGGCAGAAGAAGAAAAAATCTTATTTTTTTCTGCCCCTTATTCTCCAATAAACTATTCATACAGACAACTCCTTTGATTACAAAGTTAATAATCAACTTTAAAAAGAAAAGAAAGAAAAAAAACATTAAATCAAACTACAGCTTCATCTTCACACTGTCAGCGTTCATGCTTTTTGGTGACTCCCAGTGTGCACGTCTCGTGCACGCTCATCCTCCTCCACAGAGAAAGCAAGTGAACCCCTCCTCCTCCTCTCCTCCTCCTCTTCCTCCTCCTCCTCTTCTTCCTCCTCCTCTGCGCGCTCTGGTTCTCGCTCCGGACAAACTGTGGCAGGGTGCTGGGGTCTCCAAAAGTCTGTTGAAATTATTGTAGAGCTGTGACACTCAGGGGCCCAGGAGTTTGTAGTCCAGGGTCCGGGGTGTGTTGTGATAGATTTTCTCTGCAGTTCAGTCATGGAGACGCTCAGGGGTCTCCTTGCGCTCCTGTGCGCCTTCATGGCTGCAGCGCAAGCGCCAGACCAAAGATCCAGCTTTGCGGGTAAGTTTGCTCCAGCTCTTCTTCTTCATGTGTTTGGTGTTCATGTGTTTGGTGTTCATGTGTTCATGTGTTTGGTGTTCATGACACAAGCTGCATGTAAATCAGCTGCTTGCTTTAAGACCAGACTTTATCTGTTCGTTTGTTTTCCAAGCTCACGTGTTGCATGTAGCTGCAAAAGAGCAAAATCTGACCAAACAGGTGATGATCTCCTCTGGTAGGCCATGAACAAGATGACTCAAAGATGAACTTCAGCTCTGATTTGTTCAGTCAGGAGAAGAGCTGACTTTATTTCTCATGCTATATTTGATAAATGAGCTTCATGAAACTTGCTGTGATGTTGTAAGCAGCTGGGGGCCTCCTGTGCTGGTACCTGGACCTGACTGCGTCAAAAGGATGGACTGCGGTCTTTTTGTGCAGATATATTTTGTAGCTCAATCTGAAAATCTCACTGATTGATGTTTGTTTGCTCCGTGAACAGAATGTCCTGTTGACCTTTTCTTTGTGCTGGACACATCCGAGAGCGTCGCCCTCAGACAGAAACCTCCCAACTTTTATATCGACCAGATCCAGGAGTTCACCAAACGCTTCATAGATGAACTCCATGAGATGTAAGACACACAAGCACACAGTCTCGTGAAGCGACACGCACAGAACAATTGAGATCATTGACTTTTATACCAAAGACCAGTAGGAGTTAAAGTTTTTCCACATCTTAAAGTGTCATCTTTCTGCAGTGATGATGTGACACATTACTGGATGTTCTTACAGGTGCAACATATTTGACCACGCCCATCACTGATGCTGACAGTGCAGCTAACATGGCCTCATAAAAGTTTAACAATTTATTCTTAAATTGCTTTGACAACTCTTTGATCATTTAATTGATATGTATTTGTTTAACACTGTCAGACAAATATACATTCATCAAATGTACATAAGCTCTCAAGTGACCCGTCTGTACCAGGATGTTTGTTAATTTTGTGTTTATCTAATGTTTTTGTTTTCCAGGCGCCATGAATGCGACCGTATCCTGACGTGGAACTCAGGAGCGCTGCACTACAGTGACGACATCATCCTTGTGCGGGAACTAGGTGACATGAACACCGGCCGCAATGCCCTGAAGACTGCTATCGATGGCATCAAATACATCGGCAAGGGCACCTACACTGACTGTGCCATCAAGAGGGGCCTGGCAGAGCTGCTCATTGGGTAATTACAACTCACGCACAAGTGCAGCATCAGCTGAGGTTGCAGTCGTCATATCTGAGTGTCCACCTTCATGCAGGGGCTCCCACTACCACGAGAACAAGTACATTGTGGTTGTGACTGATGGCCATCCCATCACTGGGTACAAAGAGCCATGTGGAGGAGTGCAGGAGGCTGCTAATGAAGCCCGGCAGCACGGGGTTAAAGTGTTTGCTGTGGCCATCTCACCTGACCAGGAGGTACAAAACACACAGGGACATGTAGAGGACACACACAAGTCCCAGGCTTCAGCTGAACATTTAACGTTTCGTACAATGTTAACTTGTTTTAACAAATGTTACCGTGAGTAGTTTTCTTTAGCTTAATTTAAACTAATTTAGAGAGCTAGCCCAAATTTTTCATTCAACCTTTATTTAGTCAGGTAAATCTTTTGAACCTCATGGGCTCATTTACGAAAGCGACCTGCTAAAACTAAAGAACAATGAACAGCAGTGATAGAATTTCCTTAAACAATAAACAATAAACAAACAAACAATAAACAATAGAAAACAAAAGAGAGAAAAAAACAAAAAATTTTTTTTTTTTTTTTTTTAACAAAGTATCAAAAAACTAGCAAAACATTATAAGGTAGACGTATAAAATCAAAGACAGGAACAAATCTGCATTGGTTTTTGCCAGGATTCCAACAGATTCTGAAAACCATTTAGAGAAGTCAAGGTCGAGAGCTTCAGATCTTTTTGTAAGATATTCCATGAAGCAGGAGCGGAGTAGGAGAAGGCCCTTTTTCCAAGTTCAGTCCTCACTGACGGAACACTGCAGGTAATCATGTCCTGAGAGCGCACGCTGTAGCTGCACTCACGCAAAGACATGTAGGAGGAGATGTATGAGGGCAGCAGACCAAGAAGTGATTTAAAGATGAAAATGTACCAGTGGAAGAGTCTGCGTGAGGTTAATGATGTCCAGTTAACCAGTGAATACAGGGTGCAGTGGTGGGTACGATAATCACAACCAGTTATGAATCTTAGTGCACCATGATAGACAACATCCAACATCCGCAGGGTGCTTGTAGGAGCATTCATGTAGAGAATGTCACCGTAATCAATGGAGGGAAGGAAAGTCACAGACACAAGGCGTTTCCTGACATTCAGTGATAGACATGATCTGTTTCTGAAAAAGAAACCCAGTTTAACTTTCAGTTTCTTTACTAGGTTTTCCACGTGGAGTTTAAAAGAGAGATGTGAATCAATCAGGATACCCAGATATTTATAGGAATCAACAAACTCAATAGAGACACCATTTGAAGATAAAATCAGAGGAAGATCTGCTGGGACCGACTTCCTATTTGAAAAAAACATCCCTTTTGTTTTATCAGCATTTAGGACAAGTTTGAGACGGAACAAATCTGACTGGATGATGTCAAAAGCGGATTGCAGTAACTGGAAAGCCTTAGCAACTGTTTTAGCTCGGCAGTAAACAACTGTATCATCAGCATAGAAATGTAAGGATGCATCAGGGATGCAGTGACCTACATTAGCTATGTAGATTGTAAAGAAATCCATGACACTTTTTATTTAAGACAAAGGTAAAAATGCAAACATAAAATCTGTATTAGGTCTCTTTTCAAAATTCTTTAGGTAAATCATGGCCTTTTCCTTGTGGATTCTGTCAGCACTGTGGTCTGGTGAGGGTTCATGTTAACCTCCTCAGACTCCAGCCATTTGCCACCATCTACATGATAAAGTGGATGTAGACAATGAATCAGTAGATTAATGGTTCTAATTCACTTTTTATGGAAAACAGTCTGCGACTGTAACCAAACAACCAACCAATACAGTTTAAGTATCTTTAAACTCTGAAATTTTGTTTGGGCCACTAACCACAGAACCGTTTCTTAATTTGTTAACATCTACTAACACTTGTTTATCTGGTGACATTGTAAACTGAGCCTAAGGGTATGTCTAAAACAGACTTAGTCTTGTGAATTGTTAATAAAAATGAAATAATTCAACAATGGGGCCAAACTGGGAAGAGCGTGAAGCTAAACGAGGTAACTCAATGACTATCACTCACATTGCTCAGTCTAATTTACAAACTGAGGTTGGTACAAAATGATCTTTATACAGTTCTCAGTTGACAACCTAGAGGACCTGTATGTGATGAAGACAGTCGATGTTCACGCTGCATAAAGTCTGTGGTTTAGTGCCTGGCTGGGTTAATGTAATGGTGTATGATAATTTTACGTTTAGCAAGCCACGTGTCAACAAACCAACCCAATCCAAACCTTAATGAAGCAACCAATTGACTAATCCAATCAAATGCACCAACTAATCAGCTAACTCAACCCAACCTGACCAAACCAAACAACTGAACTCTACCTGACCTGTCCCAACCACTTAAAGGGGACCACACATGCAAAATTCACTTTTTAATGTTTTTTTACTAAACTTTGGGTATTTACTTCATAAAAAAACAGTCCTTGTGCCAAAAAAATGCACCCAGTGGTTTATTTACTCTAAGTAGATTTATTTATTTTTGATAAATACACCAGGATTCACACTTCCTGCATTTATTGACGTCACAAGCCGCAGCCAAGCCGCAGCCAATCAGATCAAACCTGAGTCCAGCCCCTCACCTAGCAACCCCTGGTTAGGCTCAACCCACTTCTGTATTAAACACATGACTGTTGTTTTTCATGATTTCATCTCATCTTTTGTTTATATGTTCTTAATTTCATGTGTACAGCACTTTGTTGCAGCTGTGTTTTTTTAAATGGCTTTATAAATAAAGTATAATTGTTATTTTTATGTTTTAGTTCAATTTTTAGTGTATTTGCGATCGCTGCCAACGCGCAGCCGGCAAAAATTAAACGAGCGGACCCCCGGCTTAGGGACCGGTTGCGACGGGACCCTCTTCCGGCGCGATGGAGCGGAGCTTCAACTGTACAGCCTCATTTCAGCCTCGCAGCAGGCTCGCAGCAGCGAGGACCTTCTCCTTACAGATTAATTTACGGGAGACACTTGGTGAACTTTGTTGTCTTGACTGGAACAGCGATAACTCCCAAAATCTCCGCGTGCAACGAGCGGAGCTGGCGAAAACCGGAAGAGGAACAAGCTAACATTAGCTTCGGATTCGGGTGGTCTAATGCTAAAAGGAGCAGCAAACTGCGGCGCGCTCAGACGGGTTTCGGTAAGTTATCTTAAGCTAACACTAACAGTAAGTCAAATGAGTAATAAAAAAAGAGCTAATTTTAAAACAACAACACATTACAGATACTGGCTGTTACAGAGGGCGTGAACAGATCGTTGAAGGGCGTGGACTTCAAGAAACCGGTCGTTCAAAACGAAAGTTAAAAATGGCAGAATTAAAAAGGGTATAATTGATTATCTAATAATTATTTTGTGCATTAAATTGAAGGAATAGGGTCTAGATAGCACACAGAAATAACATAAAATTTAAAAAAATGCATCTGAGGTCCACTTTAATCAACTAGACTGACTGACCAACCACTCATCCCAGCCTAACCCAAACAACCAATCTAATGCACGACTGACTGACCAATCTGCCAACCAGCCAGGCAGTCAGCCAGCCATCCCACCCACCCATCAACCAACCAACTAACTGGCCAACCAACCAACTAACCAGCCAGTTAACCAACCGATCAAACAGCCAACCAACTGACCAGCTGACCAACCAACCAGCCTAACCAACCAGCCAACCAACTGACCAGCCAACCAACCAGTTGAGTGACCAACCAACCAACCAACCAACCAACCAACCAACCAATCAACCAACCAACCAACCAACTGATCTTTTTTTTCCCCTTTTATAGATGGCCTCCCTTCTTGCCCTATAGCCATCCTCTTCACACCATTATGAATTTTTTATTTTTTATTTTTTATTTTTTAAATAGGATAGAAAGAAAGTAAAGACGGAAAGCAAGACCACAAAACACAACAAATACACACAGAAAGCCCAAGGCAAACACACCTGACCGCCGTCCACAAACCTGCAAAGAACATGACAGAACACAGCAACAAAAATACACCTGCATAACAGATTTAGAATATTCATGGCTTTGCAGTAGATTTCTATAAATATATATACCCATACCTACATATATATATATATATATATATATACATACATACATATACATGCATATGCAGTCACATGCACATCTACATATATACATACGAATCCCACATATACATCCCTGCATCTATTTGTGTGTGGTTATGAGCATGCATAAGTGTATAAGGCTTCTCTAATAGAACATTCAGTAGTGACCGCGAAGCATCAGAGACCTGACCCCCAAGACTCGAGTCAGATAAAGGGGGGACTAGAGCACAAGACCCCAAGAGGGACTCCAAGCGCGGAGCCCCCAGGACCACCCAGACAGGATGAAACACACGCCCACCCCCCAGATCCAACCTTAGGGGACTCATTTCTACTTTAAATTCGTAGATATATCTAAACTTAAACCAACCAAACAAACAATAGTTACTTTCCCTGGTAACTAATTACTTTTATAGGTGAGTAATTAAGTTACTAACTCAGTTACTTTTTGGGAGAAGTAACTAGTAACTATAATTAATTACTTTTTTAAAGTAACATTCCCAACACTATAGGGGAGAACCGGAAGAGCCCCACCAGCAACTACACGCAATGACCCCCCGGGGCCAACAGCGACATACTCACAGGCCCCCGCCGGAACCTGCTGCACCGATGTAGCCCCAGAACTAGGCACCTAGGCCCGGGCACCGAGGACGCACACCCCTCAGGCCCCGGCCCAACAGGACCAGAAGACCCGAGCCCCACCAGGCAGCTACCAGGCCGAGCCAACACACGCCCAAGCGCCCCACCCCCGTCACCGAGGGCCCCAAGCACGCCGGTAGGCAAAGGCACACCCCACTAGGGGGCCACGTGGCAGGGGCGCAACACCAAGCAGCCCCAGCTGTATCAAAGAGGGTGCAGTCTAAGTCCCGGCCTGACAAATAATCATTCATACACAGACACAATCACACAGACCCACCCTCATCTTCATCTTCACTCACTCAAAGACATACTACAGTATACCCCACAGATCCAAGACATGTACCTACCCCCTACATGGGGCAGCCCACACCCAAACCTAGGATTTAGGCCCATTCATTCTGGGGCGGAGAGGAGCCGACATCCAAGATCCAGCCCAATCCGAGCCCAGTCGACAGGACAGGACACCCGAGTCCAAACAGCCCCAGGGAGAGCGTAGTGCCAGCCCCGCCCATGGCAAACCCCCAGGCCCCGAACCCCCCATAGTCCAGGACAACACCCGACGGCCTGCCCTTCTACCGGACCCCACCCCCAGAAATGCAACCAGGGAACCAGGGGGTAGCAAGAGAGAAAAAAAACCATAAGACCCCGACACACACACCTCCGCCCCCAGATGTGCTGTTGATGTGTATTGTTGTAAAGTGCTATTAAAAAAAGGAAAGAAGAAGGAGCAGAGGCTGGCATGATGCCAGTTTCCCTTCCACCCCAACTCTTATCCAAACCCTTACTGTCTAAATGCATCATTGGAAGTGAGCACAGGCTCAGGGGGCGAGAGTGGTGTCATCCCACCACCCATAGCCATAGTGCCCACCCCAAGTTCCTATATGTGAATGTCATGAGGATGTTATGAGAGAATGTCTAAGGTGATTGAGTCCCAGGTGGCTGTGGACAACAGAGATGTAAAATTGTTGCAGCACACCCGAGTCCCAAAATCCCTACATGTATGAAATTTGAAAATGAAGGAGGTGGAGGTGTGCGGTGAGGGATGGGGAGAAAAATAACTGCAGGGCCAAATGCTCCCGCAGAGAGTCAGCTCCCCTGCTGACCCAACAGGCCCCCCCAGTTTCCCAAGGTTCACCCAAGGAGCGAGACCAAGACACCTCTCCGACGCCAGGCCCATTGAGCTCCAGACCCGAGAGGGACAGGGCCACAAGGGCCGCCAGCAGCAGGACCAACAGCCCACACACCCTAGGGCCGCCAAGACCCCCACAAACCGCAGTCAACCCGCCACCCAAGAGAACGCAAATCCCACAAGTATGACCCGGCCAAGAGCGCCCGCCCAACTGCCGACAGAGCCAGGAAACATCGGGAGCGGGCCCCCAACATGAAAAGGGGCCAGCAGGCCGGCCACGCATAGTCCCAGGCCATCACCAAGGACATCCACCCATTCCCCATTCCAGAAGAAATACTAAACCCACCCCTCATACTAACAACTCTCAAAACACATAGCACACTAGACACCCAGGCTGGGTCAACCTGCCCCCTCCCATAGGCCACTGGTCACGTCCCCAGACACCCAACCCCCCAGCCCACAAACCCGCAACCCACCAGCAAGCAGAGGGCCCCCCGCAGCCCAGAGCCGGGCACCAGAGCGCAAGCCAGCCCAAAGCCCGGCAACCCACCCGCCAGAACCCAAGATCCCTGATTCCCACCAGGCCCAAGCCCAGGGATGACACGCCCTCAGAACCCC
>JBBPBX010027839.1:0-12094 GCA_038048925.1 Garcialebias charrua
TTGTCTTTGTGAAGTTGCTGATCATAAAAAATAATAATAAAAAAACTGAATTGATCTACAATCAAATCCCCTTCCTTTGTCTCTCTCTGTATCTACTGTCACTCTTACATCAGTGCAGATCTGACAAAAAAATATGACATTCCTTGGAGAAGCTGCTTTTCATCTCAGACTCCTGAAATGTGATCTGTGTGCCGTCCTTAACTTTACAAAGAGTGAAACTGAGCCATCTTTATTTTGAGTCAACAATACTGGACGTGAATGAACGGCACAGCTGATGGAGCTGCTATGACATGTCATAGATTTCACACCACACACAGATTGAGTTCTCCCTCTCATGAGAAAGTATGCAGTGAGAGCATTTGGTGTATGAGCGATAGGATTTACATTATCCCCAGACTATCAGGCTAAGAGAGGGCCAAAAATGAAAAGAGTGAGACATCATGGAGCAGACTGAACGTCAATGAAAGACAGACACTTCTAATTATTTTGTAGTGTGCAAATATACTGTTGACGATGGGGAATCAACATGCTCGCAAGAAGGCAGTTCCATCTAATGCAAACTACTGTATGCGTAAATCTGATGAATAAAGTTTAAAATGTAGCAATATTGTTAACATGTAATATGGAAATTCATCTTCCCAACTTATTGTTTTTACTATTTTTGGGCGGGCCCAAATGTTATTGGGATCAACACATAATTTTCAGACTCTTAAAATGTTCATGTTCAGATTAGTTTACTTAAGTTATCCTTCAATTTTAAACTGAACCAAGTTGTTAACAACATGGATGAAGTTTGATCTGAAATAACCAAGTAGCAAATCATCTGACATACATAAATATGACACATTGCATGCAGTCAAAATGTGTTGGCACTAATTATTTGTTTAGAAATAAAAGTAATTAAAAAAAAAGGTTTTACATATTGGCTTGTAATGTCTGCTTTTGATTGTGCTTTACTGATGTTTTACCATTCTCATAGCAACTGTTGTATCTTATTATAAAACAAAAAAATAACTTGAGCTGACAAGTAAAACCAGATCCAAAAAAACTGAAAGACACTAGCTTTGTCTGTTCAAAAGTTTGTTTGAATAACTGAATTACTGCCAAACACTCTTTAACTACTACACCCTTTTAGAGTTTGTGTCAAACATTAACATATTTTTACACACCCTTTGTGGTTAGTGACTCATCTTATCTTTTGGGTCTTTGGAACAATAACATGTGGGAAAGCTTTAATTAAAAGCATGTCAGCACAACCCCAAGGGAAAAACCTTCACCTGATTTGGATCTTTTCACCACTTCTTCATGTGTCTGCCAAGCTGACAATATCACACTCAAAGTGTTAAGTGTACCAATAAAAAAGTCAACTTCAGACCTGCTGCGTGGGTTGCAAAGGATAAACCAGGATGCTATAGATTTCCCCAACAAACAAGGTGCCAGGAATATGTTTACTTCAGTGGTGGGAAAATTATTTGTGGAAAAAAAATAGATACCTCTTATTGGAGAACAATAGGCGCAGAAGAATGACAGTAGTTACGGAAGCGTATTGCAGTCAACCATCCATTTTTTTTTTAGCTTATGTAGTAATAACGTGATAAGGATGTAGTAAAAACGTGATGCTATGTAGTAATAACATGATACTTGTGTTGTGCGGGAGTTGTAGGCGGGACTACAACTCCCGCACAACACAAGTTCTGTGTTAAGAGAGGTGGAAAGAGAAGGTATGGAGACACCGCTAATGTCGAAGCGGTTAACACCATAGACTTAATATGCCTGTGGTTAACACAAACTCCTTTTTTATTTTATTTATCCAATAAATAAATAAAGTAAAATAAGTTCAACCAGGTCAGGTTCGAACCCGGGTCGTTGGGGTGGAGAGCAGACGTGCTTTCCATTGTGCCACCAAGGCATGTGGCCTTTTGCAGGTCTACTATATATTTAAAGGAACCGCCCCTCCTAAAATACTGGCTACGCGCATGCTACATCTATACTTATCATATCACGCTACATAGTATCAAGTTTTTCCTACATAGTATCACGTTTTTCCTACATACGTATCACGTTATTACTACATAGTATCACGTTTTTACTACATAATATCACGTTATTACTACATACGTATCACGTTATTACTACATAAGCTCCAAAAAAAAAATTCATGGTTGACTACAATACGCTTCCGTAAGTAGTAGACAGCATTTCAGAGTCAGAGTCAGAGTCAGAGAGTCTTTATTGTCATTTGCACCGCATATAGTACATGTGACGAAAACGAGATTATGTACACAGGGTCCCAGTTACATCCAACAACAAATGCAAGAGAAAAACAATAATAACATCTAGGATTAACTAAGAGAGACATCAGCTAGTAATACACTAAGCCCTAATGTAGTAGAAAAACATCATTATAAACAGCAGCACGAACATGAGTCATTATGAGCAGATGGGTCATTATGAGCAGATGGTCACAGATGAACGCAGCAACAAGAAACAGATCAGTATCAACATGATGTGACATTTTGCAGTGTTTATTCTTATTATTTATTTATTCATGAGTCTGACAGCCTCAGGGTAGAAGCTGTTCCTCAGTCTAGTGGTTCTACATTTGATGCTCCTCAACCTCCGTCCCGAGGGGAGTGGTGCAAAGAGTGAATGTGCTGGGTGAGTGAGGTCTTTCATGATGCAGGTGGCTCTTTTTCTGCATCTGGAGGTGTAAATGTCTGTGATGGTGGGGAGACTGACTCCCACAGACTTCTGTGCAGCCTTCACCACTCTCTGTAGAGCTTTCCTCTCTGCAACTGTGCAGCCTCCATGCCACACATTGATGCTGGAGCACAGGATGCTCTCCACTGCACACCTGTAGAAGGAGTTGAGGACTGAGCTTCTCAGACCAGCTCGTCTCAGCCGTCTGAGGAAGTAGAGTCTCTGATGACCTTTCTTGATCAGGCTGGTGGTGTTGTTGCTCCAGCTGAGGTTATCATTCAAGTGTACACCCAGGTACTTGTAGCTGGAGACCACCTCCACCGCAGATCCACCTATGTACAGTGGGGTGTGGGTGTGTTTGTTCCTTCTGAAGTCCACAATCATCTCCTTCGTCTTCTTCACATTCATGTGAAGGTTGTTCTCTTTGCACCAGCTCTCCAGGTGTTCCACCTCCTGTCTGTAGCTGGATTCATCATTATCTGTGATGCATCCCACCACAGCTGTATCATCTGCAAACTTAACAATATGACAGCCTGGATGTGTGGCTGTACAATCATATGTGAGCAGAGTGAACAGAAGAGGGCTCAGCACACATCCTTGAGGAGAGCCAGTGCTGAGGGTTATGGTGGAGGAGGAGAAGTTGTGGATCTTCACGGACTGTGGTCTGTTTGTTAAGAAGTCTAGTACCCAGTTACAGATGGAGGGGCTTAGTCCAAGTGTGGATAGTTTGTCTATCAGAGTTTGGGGGATCATGGTGTTGAAGGCAGATGTGAAGTCCACAAAGAGCAGACGCACGTATGAGTCCTTCTGATCCAGGTGGGTGAGAGCAGTGTGGACCACAGAGGAGATGGCGTCCTCTGTTGATCGGTTCTCACGGTATGCATATTGATGAGGGTCCTCGCTGATGTTGACGGTTGTCTTGATGTGGGACATGACCAGTTTCTCAAAACATTTAGCGACTATCGGGGTGAGAGCCACCGGTCTATAGTCATTCAGACCAGTCACTGTGGAGCTTTTTGGGACTGGGATGATGGTGGCAGTCTTCAGGCAGGTGGGAACTGACTCCAGTGAAAGTGAGGTGGTGAAGACGTCAGCCAGCACCTCACAGAGCTGGTCCGCACATTCCTTCAGAACTTTCCCTGGGATGTTGTCTGGACCCGTAGCTTTATGAGGGTTGATCCTTCTGAGACTACCTCTCACTTCTGCTGCGGTCACTTTGAGGTGCTCCTCGTCTGGTGATGAGGTGAGTCTGGTGCTAGCTGGTCTGTTTGGATCTTCAAAACGTGCATAAAACTTATTGAGGGCATCAGGCAGAGATGGGTCCCTGGGGCATTGTTTGCTTTTGCCCTTGTAATCTGTTAAGCATTTGATGCCCTGCCACATGCTCCGTGGATCATGTGAGGTGAACTGTCCCTCGATCCTCTGTGCATACGCGGCTTTGGCCTTCTTTATAATAATAATAATGTCTTTTCCTGTCATCTGCGTATGTTTCCCAAACACAGACGAAATTCGTCTCTGCATTTAACCCAACCACCTACCAGGTGGTACAGTGAGCAGCCCGAAAGCGCCCGGGGAGCTGGAGAAATAGGTGTGCACTCATAGACACCCCAAGGTGGGTAGTGGCCGGGGCGCGAACCCGCGTCCTTCGGGTCCCAAGTCAAAAGCCCTGCCACTAGACCATCTTGGCTCCTATGCCATCATCCAGTTCTTTCCTGCACTTTCTCAACTCCTCAGTATCTCCAGACTTGAATGCAGTGTCCCTGGCTGCCAGCAGGGTGCGGACATCCTTATTTAGCCAGGGTTTTTGATTGGGGTAAAATTTAACATACTTTCTTATGGATACATTTTCAGCGCATGTACTGATGTAACCCAGGACTGAGGAAGCATAAAGTTCCAGGTCAACTGAACTTCCATTCGTAGCTGCCTCTTTGAAGACAGACCAGTTTGTGTTTTCAAAGCAGTCTCTCAGCATGGGGGTACTATCTTGGCGCCACAATGTGATCTCTCTTTGTTCCGGCTTGGAGCGTCTGAGTGGGGGGAGCTGTCTAGGGACCAGTAACAGGGAGCGATGGTCGGAAGCCCCGAGCGGTGGGCGTGGCTTCGCCGTGTACGCCCCCTTCACATTCGTGAAGACTTGGTCTAGCGTCTTATTTCCTCGTGTTGCTGTGAAAACGTGCTTTTTCAAGATTTTTCAAGAGAAAACATTTCTTAGAGATGGCATTTCAAGAGGAAACATTTATTAGATAATACAGTAGTCCCTTGACACTTTGCGGTTCGTTTTTCGCGGACTCACTCTATTGCGGTTTGTTTAAGTACAGTACTGTACATAATATTTTTCAAAAAATGTTAAATGTTCCACCATTTTGTAGTTTTATTTCATTAAGCCTTCACTGTTTTGGCAGTCTAAAAAACTACATTACCCAGAAGCTATTCTATTCTATTCTATCAGTTCACGTCCCAGAAGTCAACCCTGCTTCCTACCGTTGCTTGCTGCAAATGGAGGGAAAGTTTTGCAATGCAAAGTTAGAAGTTCTGTAAGGATAAACTCATAGAACTGGCAGGAAAGTTGCAAATAAATATGAAGCTGAACGCATCCTTCAAGTTGTATCTTCACTGCTGAGTAGCTAAGCTGCAGTTGATCTGGACTCAGTGTGACCCAGATCCTGAGAGCTGCAGACGGCTGCGGTGTTCAGTCAGGTTCTGGTTGCGCAGTGCTGGTCCCGAAGGGGCAAGAGTTGGTGGACTAAGCAGCCTTACTCCTGGAGCAGCAGCATGCACACATCAAGCAAGATGGAGCAGTGGGCTTCAGTCATGCTGTTCCTGGACTTTTTTCATACCGGAACTGAACCGCTCCTGTACTGCAGAGCCTGGAAAATAAAATTTAAGTACTGTAGCTTGTTGTTAAAATTAGTAAGAGTTCAGAGGACTGATTTGTGGGCTTCATTGCTGCAGGATAGGTCTGTAGAAACGAACCGAGTTGGAATAAAACAGATGGACCGGAACCGAGCCACTGCTGTTCTGCAGAGCTAGTAAGTAAAATGTTGTACCATATGTTGTTAAAACAATGTAGGTTTAAGGGTTTAGCACATTGCAAGAGTGCAGGAAGGGTTTCTAAAGCCTTAAGATAAAGTTTACTGTACTTGAACTTGAACTTGGACTACTGTATCCCTACTTCATGGTTTTTCACTTATCGAGGGACTTCAGGGTACAAATCCACCGTGATAAACGAGGGACTACTGTATTACTTTTGCTGTAAGGTGGCTCAAACTGAAATGTGGAATGTCAGTTGAAACAAGCGGTACTCAGATGTCCCCCTTCGCTGAGGGAAATTAGGTTGTTTTTACACCAGATAGTCCGTTATACTCAGTTAGGTTGGGGACCAATATTCATAACGTTTTGTTTACATTTGAGCGGGTGTGGTTTGCATTCACACTGCACTGTGCAATCGAGCCAACCTGTTCCCCCACTCGCCTGTGGTGGTACTGCACCAAGAACTACTGAAAGAAACAACACAAAAACCTCTGAAGAAGACACTTCTTCTTCTTCTTCTTCTGGAAATAAAATCAAAAATGGAGTGGCGTAAAATTTGAGTGGTTTTTGAAGTTTGATTTTGTCATTTTTCAACAATGGACTCAGCACGAGTGGAAGATGAGGCATAAGACCATGGAGAATGTTGTTTTTCACACAAGGCAAGCTGACGGCTCCATATGAGGTAAAAGAAATGCATGTTTGTTTGCCCTGTGCTGTAGTCCACTTCCTGCATGCGGAGTGGTGCCCGGTCTGCTTGCACGTTTACACCTCCCCAAATGAGACGGACTTCCTAGGCAAACGGGCTAGAGTTCGGGACAACAGGGCTGGTGTGAATGCACCCTAAATGTTCAATGCAAAGTGGAAAGCATCCTGTGCTCCAGCATCAACGTGTGGCATGGAAGCTGCACAGCTGCAGAAAGAAAAGCTCTTCAGAGAGTGGTGAAGGCTGCACAGAAGTCTGTTGGAGTCAGTCTCCCCACTATCACAGACATCTACACCTCCAGATGCAGGAAGAGGGCCACCTGCACCATGAAAGACCCCACTCACCTAGCAAACACACACTTTTTGCCCAACTCCCCTCGGGAAGGAGGCTGAGGAGCATTAATAATAATAATAATAAACTTTATTTGTATAGCACCTTCCTACAATGCCTTGCATTGACCAAGGTGCTTAACAGGATAAAAAGATGAATAAACTGGAACAATAAATCAATGAAAATAGAATAAGAAACAACAGCAATAAAAGAAGGCAATGGAAATAAAAAAATGCTACATACTAAAATAACACTAAAATAACACAAGTAATAAAAGTTACACACTGAAAGCTTTTTTGAACAAGTGGAAATAAAAAGGCAATGGAAATAAAAAATGTTACATATTAAAATACCAAAAGTAATAAAAGTTACACACTGGAAGCTTATTTGAACAAGTGGAAATAAAAAGGCAATGGAAATAAAAAAATGCTACATATTAAAATACCAAAAGTAATAAAAGTTACACACTGAAAGCTTTTTTGAACAAGTGGGTCTTCAGTCTGGTTTTGAACAGAGTCAGATCAGAGGTGGCACGCAGCTCAAGGGGGAGACTGTTCCAGGCTTTTGGGCCGGCAACAGAAAATGACCGGTCTCCCCATTGTTTGTACCTTGAGCGAGGCACCTCCAGCAGGTGTTGACTGGCAGATCGTAAATCTCTGCCGGGCTGATGGGCTTTCAAAAGTTCTGAGATGTACAGAGGAGCAAGTCCATTCAGAGCTTTGAAAACAAACAGGAGCAGCTTGAACTGTATCCTGAACTGAACCGGGAGCCAGTGTAGAGAGGACAGGACAGGAGTGATGTGTTCATATTTTCGTGTGTTGGTCAAAAAGCGCGCGGCAGAGTTCTGTACAAGCTGTAAACGGGAGATGGAGGATTGATTAATACCAACATACAAAGCATTACAATAATCAAGTCTGGAGGTCACAAAGGCATGGATGGCCTTCTCCAGATCACCACGGCTGAGAAATGACTTGACTTTGGAGAGCAGACGGAGCTGGAAAAAGCTGGTCTTGACAACAGAACTGATCTGTTTATCAAACTTTAAGTTGGAGTCAAGCTGCACTCCAAGATTTCTGACCACCGGGTTGAAGTGGGGGAGGGGAAAACCAACACTGGGACTGGGAAGGATGTTGCTGGTGTCACCAGGTGCACCAAATAAAATGCATTCAGTTTTATCTGTGTTTAGGTGGAGGAAGTTTTGAGAGAGCCAGTGCTTAATGTCATTTAAGCAGTTGACAAGAGTGTTTGAACTGGGTGAGGGGTTGGGAGTGACTGGCAGATAGATTTGTAAATCGTCTGCATACATGTGAAAAGACAGGTTATGACGTGTGATGATTGATCCTAATGGCAGCATGTAAAGAGAGAAGAGGACTGGCCCTAGAATAGATCCCTGTGGTACGCCAGAGGTCAGAGGGGTTGATGAAGAGGAGGACAGATCGCCTATCATGACAGAAAAAGTTCTCCCAGACAGGTAAGATTTGAACCACTCAAGCACAGCTCCCTGGAGGCCAACCAGCTGAGACAAGCGGTTGATTAGTACCTGATGGTCGACGGTGTCAAAAGCTGCTGAGAGGTCTAACATCACCAGCAGAGCAGGGTTTTTTGCATCCAGGGACAGAAGAATGTCATTCTGTACTTTGAGCAGTGCAGATTCAGTGCTGTGACGAGCTCGAAAACCTGACTGAAATTTTTCAAACAGGTTGTTGAGTTCTAGAAAAGATTGAAGTTGAATAAAAACAATCTTTTCTAGGACCTTTGATAGAAATGACAGATGGGAAACTGGTCTGAAATTAGAGAGAGCTGTAGGATCTAGGCCTGGTTTTTTGAGAAGAGGCCTGACCACAGCGTGTTTGAAAGCAGATGGCACAAAACCTGAAGATAGACAGCTGTTAATAAATGACAAAACACAAGGACCAATTACATCAAAGGATTGTTTGAACATTTTAGAGGGAATGATGTCCAGAGAACAGTTAGTTGGTTTCATCTGCTGAACCACCTTGGTGAGGTTAGGCAGTGAAACCAGGTCGAACTGGTCAAAAACAGCTGTGGTTATTGCAGACGCACAAGACTGGATGGTGTTGGATGAACTGACAATGTTCTGTCTGATAGAGTCTATTTTGTTGACAAAATAGCTCTGAAAGTCATCGCAGGTAGACTGTGTGGCAGTTTTCAGAACATTGACAGATGGGTTGATGACAGACTGGAGTGTGCTGAAAAGCGTCCTCGGCCGGTTGGAGCTGGTGGAGATTAAATTGGAGAGGTACTGTGACTTGGCCTGTTTCACAGCATTATGATACTCACAGAGACAGTCTCTCAGTATTCCTTGAGATACATGAAGCCGGTCGCGCTTCCATATTCGCTCTGCTTTTCTGCAACGTTGTCGAAGAGCTCGCGTCGTTTCGTTGAGCCATGGTGAAGGTTTGTTCTTTGAAGATGCCTGTTTGAGAGCCACTAGAACCACTAGACTGAGGAACAGCGTTTTTCCTGAGGCTGTTAGACTCATGAATAAATAACCAGAATAATAACTGCGAAATATCACATCATGTTGCTGCTGATCTGTTTCATGTTGCTGCTGATCTGTTTCATGTTGCTGTGTTCATTCGTGCCCATCTGCTCATACAGACTCATGTTCGTGCTGCTGTTTGGAGTAATATTTTTCTACGATATTAGTGCTTAGTGTATTTTTAGTTGATGATTTTCTTAGTTCATATCTTAGATGTTATTACTGTTCTTCTTTTACATTTTATTGTTGGATGTAACTGGGACCCAGTGTACATAATCTCGTTTCATCACATGTACCACATGTGGTGTAAATGACAATAAATATTCTCTGACACTCAATGTTTGAAGATAAGGCTTTCTTTTTTTAGTTTTTCGGGACAAGAATTGAATATATGCAATGCTAATGCTGCAGGATTGAGCCCAAATTGCATTAGGGTCATCCAAATTAAAATAATACAGTATCCACATGTTTCATGTGAATTTGCTCGCTGAGTTGAGTCATGCAAAAAGAAGCAGCCCAAAAAACAACAACAACAGTATACCATATAGGCAATTTGTATTCAAAATAATTATATACGTGTGCTCAGTTGGTTGAGTGGTTGCCTCTTAATGAGAAAGTTACCAAATCAAACCCCAGCCAGGGGGGCATTCTGGGTGGATTTTGCATGTTCTCGCAGTGCATGCGTCGGTTTTCTCCGGGTTCTCCAGTTTCCTCCCACAGACCAAAAACATACATGTTAGGCTGATTGGTAACTCAATTGTCCCTAGGTGAGAGTCAGAGAGTGAATGAATATTTGTCTTGTTTGTCTCTAGTGTGTTCCCCACATTTTGCACAGTAACTGCTGGACATGGGCACCAGTTACCCCCATGATCCAGAAAGGAAGAAGTGAGAAAGGATTATGGATAATATATATGTATACAGTACAGGGCCAGAAAGGGACTCATTTTCAGCCCTGGGATTTCATGCTTCAGACTAGCCCACTTCAGATCATGACCTATTATTATTAAAGGAGACCACATATTGTTTTTTTAAATTTTTATGGTATTTCTGTGGGCTATCCAGACCATATTCATTCAATTTAATGCACAAAATAATTCTTAGATAATAAAATATCCCCTTTCTAGTTATGCATTTTCTGACTTCCGTTCTAAACGACCGGTTTATGATAATGAGCTCTGAATGCCACGCCCTACAAAAATCTGTTTACATTTACTCCGCCCTCTGAAACAGCCAGTATCTCTAATATGTTGTTGTTTTAAAATTAGCTCTTTTTTAATTACTCATTTGACTTACTGTTAGTGCTAGCTTAAGATAACTTACCGAAAGCCGTCTGCGCGCGCCGCCATTTGCAGCTCCTTTTAGCATTAGCCCACCTCCGAGGCTAATGATAGCTCTTCCTCCTCCGGCACACCGCCAGTTAACCGCTCGTTGCATGCGGCGCTTTTGGGAGCGATCGCTGCTTCAGTCCACACACACACAAAGTTCACCGAGTGTCTCCAGTTAATTTATCCGTATGAGGCAACCTCTGACCGGACCCCACGGACCTCAAAAGCCAGCAGCTCCCAGCAGTTCCCGCACGCAGATGGTCCCTTCGCCGGCGGTCTGCTCGTTTTATTTCTGCCGGCTGCGCGTTGGGAGCGATCGCTAAAAATTGAACTAAAACGTAAAAATAACAATTATACTTTATTTATAAAGCCATTTAAAACAACCACAGCTGCAACAAAGTGCTGTACACATGAAATTAAGAACATTTAAACAAAAGATGAGATGAAATCAGGAATCAGGTGAGGGGCTGGACTCAGGTTTGGTGTGGGTTGTGGCTGCGGTTTGTGACGTCACAAACCGCAGGAAGTGAGAACGAAGTGTTTCTATCACAGACAAATAAATCTACTTAGAGTAAATAAACCACTGGGTGCATTTCTTTGGCCTTAGGACTGTTTTTTTATGAAGTACATACCCAAAGTTGAGTAAAAAAAAACATTAAAAAGTGAATTTTGAATCTGTGGTCCCCTTTAAAATCATGTACATTTATAATCATAACCCTATATCAGGGTCAATTCTAGAATAGTGACAATTGTGATTTTTTTTTTATTATTCAAAAACTCAACTAAACAACAAGAAAGGTTAAATAATTTATTGGTTTGCAGCTGCTGGTGGGAGTATGGGTCCAGTTATGGGAACAAATCTGCAGAGATATGACAGTTGACTGTATGTTTCCAGGAGATTGTTTTTAAAGAACAGCCACTAACCTTCTCAGGCAAGCAAGGTGGGTTACATCTATCATAGTTTGGATGGCATACTTCACCGTGAATGGTGGAGATGCAGCAGCAGAAGAACGTATCAATTACTTTGAACAATCCAGGGTAATCCAGGGTTGTGGTCCATAAGAGGAATCATGGGTCAAGCACAGGGAGTCAGAGGTCCTTCATCAAATCCAGAGGGCAGTCTGTAATCCAGAGTCTGAGGGCCAGAAGCAAGAGCAGATGGGGAGCAGGCAAAAAGGTGAATCTAGAAGACGGGCGTGGGGTTAAGACGAGCAATTCAGACAACATCAGAGATAAAGCGCTGGACATTTAGTACCAAAAAGGGTTTGATAAACTGGCAGGATGCTTGAGTTAAAGGAGCTTGTATACGCGGGAACAGGTGCAGGGCATGAGTGCTGAGTGGGCATGGCAGAATGACAGAGGCAGAAAACAAGACTTGAAAAACAGTAGAGCACACGAAAAATATTCACTTTTAGGAGGGCTTAGCCCCCAGTGATTACAGTGGCTCTTGGGTTGAAGAACAGGACAGCCATTGGCATCAGAAGCCTTTGTAATGTGGGATGG